>PVKN010002042.1:0-45482 GCA_004027915.1 Capromys pilorides
TAGTTTGCTTGCTTCATTTGGGAGTATAACATTTAGGTCCCACATGAGGACACACACAGCCCGTCCACTAAATGCTTCTGTGACAGAAGGGAAGACTCATTTAGTTCTGAAAAGAGCCAGCAACATGGGGAACCAGAGGAGCACGCTGTGCTCTGTAAATCCGTGCTGCTGCAGGCCCTAGCCTGGCCCTGAGAGTACCCCCGCTGTCCTCTGCAGACTCAGCCCCAGAGCCCTGAGAAAGCTAACAAATGGCCAGACCAAGACTGACAGACACGCAAAGGACAGAGCAGGAAATGCTGGGTGGTTGAGGGGACTTTTCCCTCCTGTGAGGTCCGAAAGTTGAGGCTGCAAGTCCGTAACAAGCAAGTTCTGAGAATTCTACAAAAGCAGCGGTGGAGGAGCAAAGCCTGAGAGTACGAGTCTCAGCGGCGGCTGGGCTGGGTGGGGGCTGAGTTTCTCTGAGTCTCCCTGCCCTCCCCTGTGATGCGGGTGACTGCTCTCATACAGCGCCGAGCAGCATGCCCAGGCCCTGGATGTGCTCTCTCCCCACTGGACTCTGGGCTGTGGACTCAGATGTATGCATGCAACAAAGTGGCTGTGGTCCCAGACGGGTTTGCCCATCCCCCAAGCCCCCTCAGGCACCTTCCAGCTGGGCACAGTGGAGAAGCGCAGGAGCTAATGATGAAGGATTGGAGTCAGATTCCTGGGTTCAAGTCCCAGCTCAACTACTGCAGAATTCTGGAGCTTAGGGAAGTTCTTTCTTTGCAGTGGGTGTCCAAGTAGCAGCCCCAGCCCCAGGAGGTGGGGAACTTCATCTGGCCCTGAGTGAGCACGCAGCACTGACGCTGGCCTTCTGGCGATCAGACAGCCTCATGTGTACCGATCAGCCGGCTCACTGCTCAGGGACCAAGCCTGTGTGCCCGAGGCCCTGGTGACACACAAGTGCCTGAGCTGGTCCCTGTACCAAGAATGGAAAGGGCCTGCGGTGGACAGATGAGCCACGGCAAGTTAGGCTGTGATGGTACGGGAGGAGAGGGAGAAGGAAAGGGCAGGAGGCGCCCATGGGAGCCGCTTGCAGTCAGCGAGGACTCCCTACAGGAAGAAGCAGGAAGCGGGGGAGGTTTGGAAAAGTACTCATTTAGGTGAGAAATGTCCGAGCACCCCCGTTCTAGGCACTAGGAAAACAATGCTGGGTGTAAGACGCGATCCACTCTCATCAGGCGAGCTGGCACTTACACCCCTCACGGGTGTCCCGCTACTGGGCGTGCAGCGCACACTCAGCAGGTACACACGCTGTCCTGCCCTCCATTTCCGGGGCAGGCAGGTCTGCCGGACCTGGGGAGAGGCAGGAAGGAGCAGAGCCGGAGCCAGGCGTCTGGTCCCCCAACCTGCCCCCTGCCCCCACTCTGCTGAGCCGCCCTCCAGGAACTTGCACTCAGGAGTCTGGGGCCCCATCCACGAGGTACGAGTGGGCTAGGCCGACTGGAGCAGGGCTAGCCCTCCGCCGCTGCAGACCGACCAAGGCCAGGCTGCAAGGGCCGAGGGGCTGGGATTGCGCTCTGCGGGACCGCGCAGTGAGGAGGCTTGCTCGAAGGCCGCAGGGTGCGACTCACACAACTGTTTCAAGACCCCGGGCGAGGGAGGACAGCGGCCCGCGAAGCCCCGCGATGCAGACACTGGGAGGAAGGAGATGGCTTCCTGCAAAGTGGGACTCGGGGCAGAGCGGAGGCGGCCGGCCAATGGCTGGGGCGCAGGACCGCCGAGTACCCGCGCTGCCGCATCCCCGCCGCGCGTCCTCTGGCCCCAGCGGCTCAGCGGCTACAGCATAGCCTGGCGCGGGCCAGTGCAGCCCGCGAAGCAGCTCCCGGCAGTGGGGTGGGTGAGGGGCGGCGGCGGCGGCGGCGGCGGCGGCGGCGAGGGCGCGGAGGGCGGGGAGGGCGGGGAGCTCAGCCTGCCCTGGTGGGTGCGGGGCAGGGCCCTGCCCTCGTTTTCTACCGCGAGGGGCTGAGGCTGCCGTGTGCTACGCGTACTCCAGGTGGGCGCTAGGAAGGGCTGAGGGTCCCGGCACTACAGTAGCGCTCTGACCCAGTCTAGGAAGGGACTGGGCTAGAAGCCGGGACCAATCTGGGGTGAGCCGGGAGAGGGGGTCGGACCCGCTGCGGCAAGCAGAGCTCAACCTAGGTACAAGAATCCAGGGTGCGGAGGCGATCGGGGCGCGGGGGCGCGGGGGCGCTGGGACGCAGGACGCAGGACGCAGGACGCACTTAGGCTGGAGGGAACTGGGGGCGCCAGTGTCCCAGAGGAACTGCCTCGGGACCGGCATGGGGTCCTGCGGGGTCGGGAGGCGGGCGTCGGAAGAGGGGCAGGGAGGGGGTTGGGTTGGGGCGGGGCGGGGCGGGGCTGGCGAGGGGTGATCCGCGAGGCTGCGAGCGGCTCAGGACTCGGGACTCTGCCAGGCGGCGGCTGACACGAAGCGAGATGCAGCGGCCAGGACGCACCCTGCTGTGCCTGCTGCTGGCGGTGGCGGCCCCCACGGCCCCCGCGCCGGCTCCCACGGCGACCTCGGCCCCAGCCGAGCCAGGCCCGGTTCTCAGCTACCCGCAGGAGGAGGCCACTCTCAACGAGATGTTCCGCGAGGTTGAGGAGCTGATGGAAGACACGCAGCACAAACTGCGCAGCGCGGTGGAGGAGGTGGGTGTCCCAGGCTCGGGAAGTGTGTGGCCGGGGGAGCAGCCTGAGCTCCGAGCCCGCCCAGGCGCTGGGGAGGACACGACAGACGCGGAGGGTCCTGAGGGAGGCGCGGGGTGAGCTGGCCCCTGTCTCTCCCTTGTTTGTTGTGTTCTGCGGCAAGCCAGAAGGGTCGGACCAAGGCTGTGCCCGCGGTCTCAGCGGGACCTCGCCACGCCCTGGGAGCCCGGGTCTCCATCTGTCTGCAGACTGCTGGCCTCCCGCTCGCAGCTGTCTTAGAGAGCGCAGTGGCCTTCCAGCGCGGGAAGCGAGGCTTGCAAGCCTCCAGGCGGTCCACAGACGTGGTTTTTGCAGAGAAGCCGAGGTGGTTCCAGGCAGCCTCAAGTTCTAGCCTATGTGTTGAGCTTTGAGTTTGTGCCATCTCTAGAAAAAAATAGGGCATTGCACACGTGTAATCCCAGCATCTGGGAAACTGGAGGATCCCTATTAGTTCGAGACCAGCCTTGGCTACCTAGTGAGTTCAAAACCAGCCTAAACAATACAATAAGACTTTGCCTTAGGAAAAAAAAAAAAAGAAAAAGAAAAAGAAAAAAAAGAAAGAAAGAAAGGAAATAAGTTAGGATGGCATGGTGGACAGAAAGCCCCGAGCTCCTCTGGCAGTCGGTCTGGGCTCTCTGGATTCCTCTAATGCACTGTGGGGCAAAAATGGAAGGTGGGGATCCTAAATCCCACCTACCACAGTCAGAAGGTGGTGTGTGAGAACGTGAGCGGCAACCTCACCTTCACCTGAGAGTGTCCTGTTAGGCCTGAGCCTCATTCACAGCTGGTGGCAGTTAGCAGATCCTCTAAGGACCAGAAAGAACTTGTTTCCTGTAATGTAAATGTGGGGGCCCATGCACTGCCTTGCAGCGAATGTTACCAGGTACCAGGTACCGTGGTCTCGCTTCTTCTTTTCATCACTTCCCTGGGCCAGAAACCCTGGATGATGTTCTGCTCTGCCACCAAACACAGAGAGGGCTGCCTGGGTCTTCCTGATCCAGCCTGCGGAGCTGTCCCTGGTGCCTTGAGTAGGCCTGCGTGGGGCCTCTTGGGCCCAGTTGTAGCCTCTCGGTGGCAGTGGCGAGGAGCCAGCCATCCCAGTGAAGGGCCAGATGTCCAAGCTGGTGAGCCCAGGCTCTCTGCATGCCAGCGGTCTCTAGCTTGGTAGTTCCCTTGAAGGAAGTCTTAAATGCAGCTTTTGCCTACTGGGGTTCATCACTTTCTTCCCCTGACCTTGTGTGGTTTAGAGTTTGCACTGAAGGGGCATTGAGTGGGCAGGGAGTGACGTGATGGCTGTACCTACACGTCCACTGGTCAGGCCTGGATCCCAAGACCTGCGGGCTCTGTTTACCAACAAGCGGTCATGGCACAGAACAATGCAGGAGTGAGAGGAGTCGAGTAGGTCCCAGTGGCCCTTAACTTTGCAGCTTCAAGTTGCATTGAGCTGGCGATCCTTCCGGTTTCAGGGCCAGCCCCTTATTTTCTTAACTAGCTCCCAGGCTTTCCTCCTGTGCACAGATGCCCATTATGACTGTCTGGGTCACCAGGCTTTTCTCCAGTGGGAAAATGACCATCGTCATCTGGAAAGTCTGTAGCGTGGTCTCTTGGATCAATTCTGGCCTCGTGGTGGAGATCCCCATCAGTCTCTTTACTGGGCAGTGTGGGCCCAGGGGGACCTTAGTGGCCCTGTCTTCTGCATGGGAATATCCATGTTGGGTTTCGCCAGAACTCCTTCCCTTCCCCCTCCAGACAGTGCTTGGCTTGGGTCCTGGACATGGTCAGGTTAGTCGGCCATCAGAGAGACACTGATCGCAGTCATTTCCCAAAGATCGCCCTTGTGTGCTGAGGGCAGAGTGAGGAAAGAGGAACACCGTCACGGCAGGAGGAAGGGTGGGAGGGGACCGGTCTTCTTCCATCCAGTGTACCCTCTACCGCTTCCTGGTGGTGGGGTCCAGGGTCTGAGAGGGAGGAAATATCCGCTGCACAGGAGTAAAAGAGGAGTTAAAGGAGGATTTAAGTAAATCAAGCTATCTGACTATCTAACATAGAAATAAATAAAATAGATGAGATCATCTTTCTCACGAGGTCAGGCCTGTGGGAGGTTGGTGTTTCTCAGGAAATCGTAACTGCTGCTGTCCTAATATTAACAGTAGCATCGAGCCTGATAGCCAAGGCCTGCCAGCACCCGACAGACTCAGTGGAACCTATCTTTAACTTGTCTTTTTAGATATCTTAAAGTATGAAGACCTAATGTTAAAATATCAAAAATATATTTTGAGAATATCTTCAAAAATAAATAGGATACAATGTTAACAGATGAAGGCTGTCATTATTATTATTATTATTTTTTAAAAAAGACAGTTTCTGGAATGCCTTTTAACTCTCAAAAATACAAAATAGTTGTTAGTTGTTTTAGAGGAGAAACCAAAAAAGCCTGGACCAGATGCTCTGACTGTTTACATAGTTGTATCATGAATCTGCCTTCAAGTAACTTCCTGGTATTTTATGTATCCCAGCTGCCTGGGGCTGTTGGTGTCTCTTAGGAAGATAAAGTAGTTCGATTTGTAAGATCATTATTGAGAGAAGCACATTTTTATTTATTTATTTATTTGTTGTACTGGGGATTGAACTCAGGACCCTACGCTTGCCAGGCAAGTGTTGATTCTACTGAACTGTCTATCTCTATCTATTTCCCCAGCCCGAGAAGCACATTTTTAAATGGCTTCAATCTGGGCTATTCTTACTTTCCTGACTTATTGTGCTGAGTGTTACTCATACACGCAGTTGGGGGATAAAGTCACTCCCCACGTGCCACCCTCATTGCCGCCACTGGAACCGATGCCTTTGAGCGCGTTCTTGTCGCCCTACCTGGCCCCAGGAAGAACCTCGGCTCCCAAGCCTGAATCTATCAGACACGGAAGCAACCAGCTTGCAAGGCCATTTTTAGCACTATCCACATTCCTTCTCCATGAAACAACTGTTGCTGCAGGCTAAAGTTTCTCTTGCAGCAGTGGCAGGAAGAGTTGTGGCTGAAATTTCCATTGTAAGCTATACTTTGGAGTTCACAGTGCCAGTAAGGAACTGTTAACTCATTTTGACCACTGGGTTTGCTGAACGGGGTGTTGCAGATGGTTTTACAAAAAAGCCATCAGCTCAGCCTGTAGCAAGCTTGTCAATGATTTGGAAGCCACACTGTGTAATTCAGATTCCAAAGGGAATTTCTTACTCTAAATGCATCCACTCTGGCATCTTCTTTCTCTTTTCTAGCTCTCTCTTTACCATCACTAATTATGCCAGTCTTTTGCTTTAGAAAGAAAAAGTCATTTTCTGGCCCGCGCTAGTGCCCATCCCGCCTACTATATATTGATTCCCCTTTGCAATAGGACAAGGTTATGAAGGCAGCAGTGTATTTGCTATCTGCCGTGTGGCAGGTCCTGGACCAACACTTAGAGTTCAGGATCCTTGGTACTTTCATCCTGTTAATAATGTGTGATTGTTGCTCATTTTACAAACTGGCAAGTTGAACTTTAGATGGATTTGGTGTCTTCTTCAAGGTCACTGGGAGCTTTGTGCAGAGCCTGGACTTGAACCCACTTTGTCTGACTCCAGACTCAGGTGCTTCTTGCCAGGCTGCCCTCTATTGATGCTACAGGGAACTGCTTGCCTAATCCAGTGGCCACCTCCTAAGGCCTTGGTCCTTCTATTTTGGAACACTTGTCACCTAGAAGACCCCTCCCCAGATACGGCTCGTTTCTTGACATGAGCCTAGCTTGTGCCCTGACTCTGCTGTTTCCTTTCCCTGGCCACTATATTCTTCCCCAACTACTCCAGGACTCACTGAAGCTCCCTGTCCCCTGGAGCAGAGGTTCCTACTTGGCAGCAGGTAGAGCAGAAAGACTCCTTAAATCATTGGAGAAACTTGATATCAAGAGGTCCCATCTCCAGAAATGATAATTTGGCAGGGTAGAGTAGGAATCCAGGGGTGTCTATTTTGATAGTTTTGGGCATGACCCAGAAGACTGAGAAGCTGTCAACGTTGTCTGTAGTAGAGGTCCCTTGTGGATCTGCCTGTTGGCCCCTCTGTGCTTCAGCTGTGGGCCACCATTTTTCCTGTGCCCAGCAGGGACCCTCTGCTCTAGCCCGTGGCCCACACCGTGATGGTCTGGGCTGATAGTCCTCTAACACTTATTTTATCTGCACCATGCTATACTCCTCTCAGTCACAATCTGGTCCTCCTCTGTGACCAGTCCAGTCCAGCCACCTCTTTCTCCTGGAAGCTCTGGCTTCTCCTGTGACTTGCCTGCAGAGCTGGGCACATGGGATGGCTCATCACCGTCCTCAGATGGGTTGTGGAGCCTCTCTTATCTTCTAGTAAAAACATAAGCTCCTTGGGAGGAGTGAAGTCCTATACTGAAAATGACATAGAATTCTGTAGCCTAACTAGCATTTTAAGAAACAGAGTATAATGAACAGGGCCCACGGACAGCTGTGGTCTGTTGCTGAAAATCCAGGAAACCTGGGATAGGGGAGTCCCAGAAAGCTGGGGCTCCAGGTGATAGATAGCAGCTTTCCCTGAGGGCTCTCTATTTGTTGCTTTCTCCCTTGCTTAGAATGCCAATGGTTGACCCCTGTGTGAAACTGATGATAGGGAAAGGATGGGAGTTAATAGAGATCATGGTCACATTCGTGACTAAGCACATGGTCCTCCTTTACTAAAATAATTATGCACAAGATCATGCTGACTACCCGAAATAAAAGCTGATTTGCTTCAGAGGTTCTTGGCTCACTGTGGGAAGAATCTCACTGAGTCCTCTGAGTTACCTTCATTGGTAGCTTCTCGTCATTTCTTTTGGCACTGACTCATAACTTACAGCAGAATTCAGAGTCACACAGACTCGGGTTCAGATTTAGAATCAGGCTTCCCCATTTCCTAGCCAATGTGATCACCTCTCCCAACTGTGTTTTCTTCTGCTTGGAAGCAGCAGGTAGCACCTTTTCCTTGTCAGGTGGCTGTGGATATTCAAGGGCTGTGGTGCAATGCCCAGGGTAACCAATGCCTCAAAGGGGAGCAGGGGCCTGTGATTATGACAATTGCTAAATGAAGCCAGTGACCTAATGTCATTCATCTCAGCATCATCTTGGTGTTAGTCCAGCACTATGTTCATAGTAGGATCGACCAAGCTTCTCTGATGAGTTGAACCTTTGTTCCCTGCAGACTTCTTTGCTTGTCTAGCTAAGTGTGTGTGTGTGTGTGTGTGTGTGTGTGTGTGTCCTGCATTCAGATGCAAGGATTCTTTGCCTCATCTATCCTCGCTTGTCAAATGTGATCAGAGGAGGTGGCAAAAAAGGGCTTATCAAGTACTGAAGGGCGTAGGGGACTGTGACTTATTTTCAGTAAGAAGGCACTTTTTGAAGATTAAAAATAGCTCCAAGTGATAGATAGCGGTGTTGGAAAGCTCTCATCCGTCAACCAGAGCTTCTTATTGTGCCTGTTGTTCTGAATTCCTGGAGAGAGTATCTGATTGGCTCCAATGGTCCATGGCGTGGTCTGGAATGGGCCACATTGTCAACTGTCCACTCATCTGGGCTAAGGATGAGCATGACAAATCTAGAAGGGGAAGCTGGGCACAGATATGTGTTGACTGCTGTATGTGACACAGATATTATGGAAGCTCATGAGGATCTGACAACATGACCTCAAAAACCTGATGCCAGAGAAGGACAGCTGAATGTTCGAGAAGAGCCAGAGGGAGTGTGGATTCCAGGAACTTGTTCACTTAACTTCCCAGAGGTCCCTCTGCCAGGGGACCATATATGGGTACCTAAGAGATGGGGTAGAAGAAGACGTAGCTGTGGATCTATGTTTGGGGGCTTTGGGTGGGCCCCTGAAAGCGCTAATAGAAAGGGGGGAAGAAAGAAAACATGAGCAGGTTACTGTTGTGGGCATTTGGGGCTCAGCCCCACTGAGGGACATCAAAGACAAACTGTCATTTCTGTTTGCCACAGGAGAAAAAATCCAGGACATTTACCCCATCCCTTACCCCGCCTTGCTCCCATTCGTGGTCTGCACAGACTGAGCACACCTCTGAGGCCAGAGACAGAGTTGATCGTTGGTTTATGTGACAGCTGAATGTGGATGACCTCCAGACTGGGCCACTGGGTGATGGCCCAGGCACCAAGAGTGTTTACATGGGTGTTTCACTTCATGAAAACATGTTCCAACATGTTTCACTAGGACTCTTGGGAATTCCTCTAGTTTCCTACACCCCAGTGTCCCCGTCTGTAAACTGGAGACAGTAGCACTCACCTCTTAGGGAGGATGTAGGAGTAGGGTTAGAGAACCTGTAAAACACTTGGTATAGTGCCTAACCCTCATGGATTCTCAATCCTATCACCACACCACTCTCTGTAATTATAAAAGTGGGAAAGAGAGGTGGCCCTTCCCTTTTTCCCTATTGCCCCCTCATTTGACAACAGCTTTGACTATTATTTGCATTGGTTTAACAGATGGAAGCTGAAGAAGCTGCTGCTAAAACATCAGAAGCGGCCTTGGCGAGCCTACCTGCCATCTATCACAATGAGACCAACACAGACACCAAGGTGGGGAATCATACCATTCACGTGCACCGAGAAATTCACAAGGTAAGGACAGTCACGGCCACGCCTCCCTTGTACAACACCGCCGAAGTCTGTTTATCATATCTGATACGTAAACTGACAGTGCAGATGAGGGTGCATTGTAGGCTTGAAAAGGAGTGGGAGCCAGAGAACTGTTTCAAGGGGAAACATGTATATCGGAAGCTTACATTGCTGCTGCATTTAAACACTAACTTTAACTCTGTGCCTCCTACCAATCTGGGAGGAATTCATCTCTTAGGCCTTTACATATGTCTCAGTGGGGACAGAGCTGTAACAGAGACCCATTGTGGCACATGGACGGATCCTCCCTGTCCCCTTGGGAGGAACTCAGATATGAGGCATCCCATCTTCAGAACAGAAACCCTTTGTTTTCAAGAGATGAAATAGCCACACTGCTCATCTATCGCAGGTTCTGTAGCAGATTTTTCACCCACCTACCATCTGTCCAGTGTCTGTTGGTCTAGTATCTCGCATGAGGCACAACCAGCTTCTTTCCTGGCCAGACCTATTGAAGATAATTTTGTCAAGATAGAGGAACGTGGCAGCAGCCTGGGGTGCAGTGTCTCCAGGGTGGTATTGGCGGGACTGAGAGAACAGAGGACATCCGTCTGCATTTTCTTGAAGAGGGTGTGCTGTGCAGATATTTAGCGTCTCTGTTGGGGCTATCTGCTGGACGTTCTGCTGTGATTATCAAAGAACTTGATCTCTAACCTCATCCCAACTCCTCTGGGCAGGGCCGTGGTGGCTCTCTTGAAAGAGATTTGTGTTTGTGTAAGTGCCCAACTTAAACTTGGTTGAAACAATGGGGATTCTGTACCCTAGAGTGTAAGAAGGTCACCTTTTATGGGCCGTTACTTTGATTATAAAGCAACTTTTGTGTGGCTCTTGTCCCCTGCATGGCATTGGGCACAGCCAGCTGGGTCAGCTGGACAGAAGCCCTAGGCAGTGCACATCCAGAGACTGAAGAATGAGTCTGAATGTGGTTGCTATAGTCTTCTCAAAGTCAATTTTTTAAAAAATGTATTTCGTATAGGCTCTCACTACATAGCTTGGACTCGTAGTGATCCTCCTGTTTTTCAGCCTCCCTAGCACTGGGATTATAGGCATGCGCCACCACGCCCAGTCTCTTAAAGCCAATATTAGCCATCATTTCAGACAGTAATTAGCCAACTGGTTCAGCTGCATCTTGAAGTTACTCCTTGTTGTTGTTGGAATACCTGTGTGTGACTCCTACCGGCAACTTGAGCAACTTTGAAAAATTATTTAGAGTTCCTGGCCCTCGCTAACAGGGCTTATACAATATGGACATAACATGTATATTTTAGAATCTTGAGGGTCAAATGACATAAGGTATGGGAAAGATCATTGCACACCCTAAAGTGCTACACCAATGTGGATTCGTTTTATTCTTACTGTTCTTTATTATAGCAACGTTATGTGCCCAGCCCTGAGAAGTAGCTCCCACATGGGATCTGTGAGTCACCAATTCCCTGCAGTGTTTCATGAAAAGGGACCCCATTAGTGGAGAAGTATATTTGGAAAATAGTATATAAGATTTCCTCCTAGAAATGGAAAAAATTCAAGAGATTGTAATAAAGGCTCTGTGAAGTTCAGCGACTCATTCATATAAAATGTAGAATTTTTAAAAAGATATGATATTGGTGAAGCCTGAAAAAGCTGCCATGAAGGGAGGTAGACATTGTCCCTTTTCTGGGAAAGTGAATTACTTGAGTGGGCAGTTAAAAGAACGATGATGAAGACATGGCCCTTACCTCTTCAGAACTGGATGGAATTTGATCCCTGACTACAACCTGGGCTGTATGCACTTTGTTCTGGCTGTCAATTCTTTTTTTTTGTATGTATTTAATACCAGGCCTCCAGGGTCTCACCACACAGATCAGACTCGCGGTGATCCTGTTTTCAGCCTCCCAAAGTGCTGGGATTACAGGCGTGTGCCACCATGCCCAGTGTCAATCGCCTTCTCAGTGTGCCCCAAGGGCAGGGCCAGGGATTGAACCCCAGTCCCTGAATTCTGCCTAAGCAGGTGCTTTAGTCTGCTGAGCTATCTGGCTAGCCCTTACTGGCTATAGACTCTTGTGATATCGCAAGCAATTTAAAGATGAAGTAAGAATAAGAAAATAAAATCAGAGAAGAGAAACTACCTGTTTCAGGTGGTGCACTAGATGGTTGTTGGCAACAGAGCCAGGTCTCCAAGAACACAAACCTCCTAGCTCCTGGGCCAGGCCAGCGATTCTTCCCGGCCTTAAATGGAGAAAGAGTGTCCTTGTTTTCTGTTGAGCTTGGCTTTGAGGCCCTGCACTTGGGTACAGAACTAGAGGCAGACAATAGGCAAAAGAATATAGGCAAGTCTCCTGTTGTAAGCCAGCCTTTTCTTGATGGAATGAAATCATTCCCCACAGTCAGGAGTGGGGTGCTGCTAAAAGCTTGCTTCTCGTGAAAGATGATCAGGTGTACTCAGACCTGAAACCCGTCAGAAAGAAAATTGACACTCTAAGAAAAAAAAAACAAAACAGGAATATCATCTTCTTCAAGGTAGAACAAAACAAACACCTGTGAACCAACCCAACCCAGGAGGTAAGAGACCTCTATAACCAAAACTGTAGAATTCTGAAACAAAACAAAACACTGAAGAGGGCATTAGAAAATAGAAAGTCATCTCCATCTCCTCTACCTGGATATTATTAAAAATGATACGCAGATTTAATGCAATTCCTATTAAAATACCAGCAACAAAACTAGAGCTAGAAAAAATAATCCTAAGGTTTATGTAGACCCAGAAGAGACCCAAAATAGTTAGAGCAAAATAGCAAAGCAGGAGGTATCCTAACCATGAAGTTAGGCACCCTAAATATAAAGCTATAGTAATGAAAAAACAGCACGGTACCAGCACAAGAATAGACACGTAGACCAGTGAAATAGAATGGCAGCTACAGAACCCCGTCACCTCTAGCTGTCTGCTCCTTGACAAAGAAGCTAAAAATATACACTGGAAAAAAAGCCTCTTTAACAAATGGTGCTGAAAACACTGGTTATCCACATGCAGAAGAATTACACTAGAGCTATCTCTCTCACCCTGTCCTAGAATCAAATCAAAATGGGTCAGTAAGGTTCTAGTTATAGAAACAGAATCATTGCCTGAACCTGCTGAAAGATGAAGCAAGGAAAACGCTTGAAGACTTAGACACAGGCAAGGATTTCCTGAACACAGCTCTCACAGCGTAAGAAATAATACTAGCAATCAACCATTGGGGTTGTATTCAATTCGAAAGCTTCTGCCCCACAAAGGAACAAGAGTGTATAATGACAGAATACTGAGAGAGAAAATGTTTGCCAGCTACTGTTCTGATAGAGATGTAGTAGATGATGTATGTAACTATGTGAAGAACTAAAAAAAAAAAAAAAAAAAAAGAGCCCCCCAACAAATGATCCAGTCCAAAAAGTGGACAAATAAAATGCATAGACATTTCAGAAAAGACAAAATACAAATGGCAAGTAGGCACACGAAAAGTGCTCAGTGTCTTTTGTCACTGGGTTGTGCAAATCGAAGCAACACTGAGATCCCATCTTACTCCAGTAAGAATGGCTGTTACCAAGGACTCAAAACACAATAAATTCTGGCAGGGTTGTGGGGGATAAATGAACCCTTCTACATGGTTGATAGAAATTTAAATTAGTATAATCACTATAAAAATCAGTTTGAGAATTTCTAAAAAGAAAAACAAAAAACCAAAAATAGAAATTGTAATGGACCCAGCTACACCTCTCTTGGATATTTTTCCCCCAAAAGTTAAATTCATCCTGTTATAATGATACTTACACAGCCGTGCTCACAGCTGCCTAGATGCCATCAACACGTGATGTGCGTACACTGTGACGCATGACTCAATAAAAAGTTGACAGTGAGTTTCACATGATGAACCTCTGGAATAGTGAGAACACCTGCTAAGGCACTGTGCTGAGTGTCACCCATGGTCACTGTCTCACCTCCTTCTAGTGACCCGAGGGGCAGATTCTGTCTCCTGGCTCAGTGCGGAGTGACACTGTCCATCCCGCAGCTGCTGGTGGACTCCAACGTGGGCGTGGGTGTCCTGGCCACTTTACCCGATGCTCCTAGTTCAGCAAAGGGAAGGAAAAGCATCTTGTGTGATTTCCCAAGTGCCTTTGATTTCACTTTCCCTGTACCTGTTCTACTACAGATCACCAACAACGAGACTGGACAGACGGTCTTTTCAGAGACAGTTATTACATCTGTAGGAGATGAAGAGGACCGAAGGAGCCATGTAAGTAGCTGTCTGCGGTGTCTCTGCGTAGCCTGACCTGACTGCCCATGCTGTGGGCCATGGGGGAAGGAGCTGACCCTGCTCTGCCTCTGCCTCCTTTCTGCCAGGGTTTCCCAGCTCCTACTTTCTGAGCAGACCTCAGAGTCCGATAGCACACTATGCATGGCATTAGAACAGCAGAGAACTTAAATTCTATTGTTTGCATCTCAGCAGGTACCAAGTACACTGACTGAGGACCCTTGTAAAGGACCCGGCGCATCAGACAGTCAAACGTGGAGACCTCTGGGATGGCCTGTGCTTTCTATAATCCAAATCCTGCCCAGGCAGCCTGAGAGCAAGAGGTGTGAAGTGGCCTAAAGGGACAAAGGCTGCCCATAGTTTCAGGATTCGGGCCCTGGTCCCTCTGTGATTACTTCTCCTAAGTTGTCTCCTGCTTAGGCCAAAGGTGGAATGGATTTTGTCAAATTCTGAAGGCCAAAAGTTGTAAAGGATAAGAAGAAAAACTTGCTGAGGATGACCCAGTGAAAGTCACTGGTTTGATTAGGTGACACTTTGTCTTCTCAAAAGGATGACTGGTTGGGACATGGGCATGCTCAGCAGCAATGGGTTTTCCAGGACCCAGCTTTTCTGTCTCTGGGTACCTTATCCAACCCCCTGGCTTTCCAAGTGCATCAGATTTGAGCTTTCCTCTTTGGGTCTTATTGCTGGAAGAAAGCTAATGGACTGCTGCTATTCATTAAGAAGGTGTTGTCTTGGTTGGAAGTTGGACATTTTTTTTTGCTTGTTTTGTCACAGTGCTTAAATGTTGGGAGCTGGCTGCCATGCCCTGCAGGCTGGTAGTTGTGTGGGCTGTGTGAACATGGAGGGATCAGGGGGTTGAGCGCAGTAAACTGGAAAGAGCACTGGCTCTGGAGAATGGAAACAAAACACCTACAGGCAGGGGCCATCTTGGTTTCTTCATCTTCATGTAAAGGAATGATGAAGTAACCATATTACTAGGTCTTAGCCAGGGAAGTAGAGAGGCCTGTGAGACAGAGAAGGCGTTAATTGAGGGGAGGAAGAGGAAGCTGGCCAGCTGCAGGATGCAGTCCTAATAGAAGCCGGAGGGCTCCCAGAGGGAAAGCCTGCAGTGTACCCCTGAGGGCCGTCTGTATGGGGGTTGGATGTTCACTGGGTAGAGGCAGACCCTCTGTATGACAACCTAGGAAGAGGCTGGAGTGGATGGGTGGATACAGGACACCCAGAGGCAGACGCTCAGAAGACTTCCGTGGGTTCTGCTGAAGCCCTGAGGATATCGGGTCAGTGTGTTCTCCATTCCTGTGGGAATAAATGTCCATTTGATTGACTGCAGGGTAGATCTGGAAAGCTGAAGGTGGACTGGTAAGTTGTCTGGCAAATGCCTCAGGCCTTAGGGAACAGACTGGAGACTTGTCAAGCTTGATTGAGGGGACAGCGTGTGGTTGAGCTGGCACAGGTACTTCAGGACAGAGCCTTGCTCTTTTGTTTAGGGGCTGGACTAGAATCAGGGGAATGAGATGGGGTTTCCAGCGCACCCGGCAACCTCTGCTCTGCTCCCCACCCTAACACAATTGCTCCAGGGCTCCAGGGCTGTTCTCAGTGAGACGTGGGCCTCTTCTGAGCAGGGCTCTCATGAAAACCAGATTGCTTTCAGAGAAATGCAGAGGATCCCGCATAGTCACCACAGACCCATTGGTTGGTTTTGCAAGTTAATGATTTTTACAGTTGGTTCTGAACTGTACTTCATGCTACAGAAGCCATTTCTTGAGAAAAAGAAGGCAGATTTGTCATTCCAAAGGACAACATCGTATGCTGTTCAGACCTTTAATGACCATGAACGGGGGCTAAATTTTCAGGATTTAAGATTCCCAGGTGAATTCAATTAAAAATAACCACCAAGCACCTCGTATTTTTCTTTCCTGAAACGCTGGTGTGTGTACTAACACACATGTTAACTTGATCAGGCTTTCAGCCGGTGCCAGCAGGAGCTCTGTAGGCCTGTTTAGGCATTTGCAGACTCTGCAAAGCCCCGTCGGTTTCCACACTCAGGGGCAGGGCGGGAAGGATGGGCTGGCTTGTTATTTCACCTGAGTGCACCGGCAATGCTGATATGGGCTGACGTCCTGGCGTGTGGGCTTTTGTGCTGAGCCCAGCGGCTTCATGGGCCAGTGGGTAAACTGGCCAGCGTCGTGCTGCTTTTGTGCAGGAGGATTAGGAGAAAGCGACATGTTGAAAGCTAGAGTGGACAAGCCATTGTGCGTGGACGCACTTTTATTGATAAAAGAGCCTGGCTCAGTCAGCCAAGGCACCGTTTTGAAAGGATGCGCCCCCTAGTTAAAATGCAGCTCGCAGCCACAAGACTCGGCCTGCCTGGCAGTTGTCGCTTTTCCGGTTTTCTTCTAAACTGATAGAACGGAATGCGTGTTTGCTTTTCTGCCTGGACACACCTAGTTTCAACTGCAGCTTCCCTCATGTACCACCAGCTCCAAAATACTGCTCGGTTTCTGAGGTGATAGACAAATTTCACTTCCAGAAGCACCTGGCAGTAGAGTTAGAGTGACCCACTGATTTCACAGCTCCAGAGATTGGACGTCCCCAACCCAGCTCCTTTTTTGCCTGGAGACAGTGAGCTGAGTGTGACGATCTTTTTCTCCCTCCTGCCCCAAGTTCTGCCCTGCCCCAACTTGTTCCGGCACCGGAGGACAGACACGTGTTGTTTCCTCCTGGGCCCTGTTGAATTCACAGAATATCACAGGACACCATGCTGTCCAAGCCCTGGGGTTACTTTCTAGGGAGGCCGAGTGCTTCCCCTGAGGCAGAATGGAGGACAAGGGTGGGTGGACAAGGTGTGAGGTGGGCCTAGGTTTGTGTGGGGCCTCAGCCCTTCAAGCTCTGCCTACGGGTGACTCCATTTTTTTATGGGTCATTTGGGGGTGATAATCTCCCATTCATGATACTGAGTCAGGATTCAGTGTGGTGCGGCTTACAAAAGCTCTTTGTCTGAAGCTCATTATTATCAAAAAATAATTAAAACTAGGCTCTAATTGGCTTGTCCCGTTTCCCAGGAAATCACTACAGAAACAATGGACTGAGGCTAGAGGCGGAGGAGGTGTGGGGAGCCTTTCTCCTGGTGGTGTATACAGTGCTGGACTGGTTTCCTTCAGCAGCCTGGAGCTGGGTCCTCTGGCATCTCAAGAGAGTTTTTCTGGGGCTGGGATGCACGCTCTGAGCCACAGGACTGGGTCCTCTGGGTGCTGTCCCTCCCCAGAGTGCCCTGTGAGCCCAGGGTGGGCGTTGGGATGAAGGAAAGGTAAAAAGCAAGAGGCTGCTAGGGACAGGCTGCAAGGTCGCAGCTGAGGACTCAGGTTGGCAGCGTGGGTACCGATTGCCATGGAAGAACACAGATGCCTTGCTCTAAGGTTGGCAGCGTCCCGCAGGCATCCAGATCCTCGCTTCTCCAACCCCATGCACGAGGAATGCAGCTGTGTTTGTGTGTCTGGATTCAGACTTTGAGGTGACGTTGCGATTTCTAGTCATGGATATAAAGTCCTTATGCTTTAATCCAGTAGAAAAAGTGATAGGGGAGATTAAGTAACTGCATCATTCTGAGAGATGTGTAAAGAACCCTCCAGCAAGTAGCTAATGTGGGCGAGCAGGTTTTATGGAGTAGGGACTTCCATTCGCGCTGTAACCTGGGATTTCAGTTCTATTAACCTCCACTGAGGTACCCTTTGGAAAGGATCTCATTACATACGGATGAGTCCACATCCAAAATCATACCATGGAGCTCATAGGTGAGTTTCATGTAGGTCAGTTTAACAGGTTATCTTTGATAAAATATTAACATAGAAAAGCAAATTCAGAGTGGTATATATAATTTATGCATTATATAAAAATATATATAAAACAACATCTTATTTTTATAAAAAGATACATTAAAACTGTGACAAATACACAATAAATTATTAATATTAGAAATCTCTAGAGGAATTTAAATTTGGTCTGGCTTTTCCTTTATAGGTTTCTATATTTTAAAAATATTCTTTAAAACACCTTATAAATTATTTATAATTTTGGCAGAACTATCTATCTATGCTTTTTTATTATTATTATTTTTTAATGGCCAGCTCAGCCTGCCCTGGGGGTGTTGCTGGCACAGCACGTGGTGCCAGAGATTGAACTTCTGTCCCTGTAGTTGCCTAAGCTTTCCTAAGCAGTTGCTTTAGACCGCTGAGCCTTCTCGGCGGCCCTGTACTTTTCGATTTTGCAAGTGTTTTCACTGTGTCAGTGCTAGAAATAAATTTGCCGAGTCCCCGGGTGAGGCCACGTAAAACGTGAGAGAGCCTCTGAATTTTCCTCTGGAAGATCGCGCTTGTTTTCCCCTTCACAGCCCTCTCTGTGGCTTCTGTCACCAAGCCTGACTCACAGTGTGTGCCTGGGAGGCCAGGAGAGAGCACAGCTGTTTTGTGCTTCTGCGTTGTTGGTTATGAGTCAGCCAAGGGCCAGGGCGACTGTTTGAAAACTGTAAGTTGTAGCCCATGCAGGGGACTCCTCGAACTGATCTCAGCTCTTACTTTGTCCAGGAGAAAGATCACTTTGCTTGCCGGCCTGTTCCCAGGGTCACATACCATCTGCTCCAGTGGGGGGTGGGGGGGGACCTAGGAGACGAGGGGCGGGGCCAGTGTGCGCCGACATCTGAGTCACGCAGGGGAGTGGGTGAGGGAGACTTGCGCGCTACTGCGTCTGCCCCTGTAGATTATAAGAAAGGCAGACACTCCCTTCTTCCCTCCTTCCTCCCCTCCTCTCCAGACACCCCAGGCTGTCATATGCGTGCCTCTGGCAGAAAGGGCACCCCAGTGAGCTAGTGAGGAGCTGGGCGCAGGCAGAGCCCTTCACGTGGTGTACCTGCTGCTTATCGGCTGTGCGATTTTGGTTACATTTCTGTGTAGTCGGCTCTGTCCCCTGGGACAAAATGCTTGTGAAAATGAACCTCAAGGAGGAGAGATCGTGGTGGCTGATGGTTCCAGAGGTCTCAGTTCGCGGCCGGCTGGCTCCTCACTGTGGTCCTGGGGCGGGCTAAGCATCGTGGTGGCAGGAACTTACGGCAGAGCTAAGCTGCTGGCCTCTTGGTAGCGGGAAAGAGGAACGGGTAAGAGAGAGAGAGAAGGCCTGGGGGCAAGACTTATTCTTTAAAGCCACGAACCCAGGGACCTGCTTTCACCCAAACCTGACCTCGGAAAGTTCCACCACCTCCCCGCAACGCCATGGAACCATGGATCCATCCTGGTCCGTGCATTGCAGTGTCCAGAGCCCTCCCAAGCCACCGTCTTCTCACAGAGCCCCTGCTACACCTGGGGCAAAGCCTGTAGCACGGGAACTCTGGGAGACGCTCCAGACCCAAACTGTAATAGTCCCTTAGCTGCTCTCCGCTTTCTTCATATGACAAACGTGATTAGTAAAACTTCCTTCTCTATGATACTGTTACAAGGCTGGAGTGAAATAAAATAATCAGGTCCAAACCACCATTCCATGCCTGGAACCCATAAATAGGAAGCCAATGAATGTCAGCCCCTTGTTGTTATTATCTGACTACCCCTAATCCCCATGCCTACCACAATTTCCAGTGTTAATTACTCATTCATTTATCTGCATGTTCTTCTGAGGACCTACTATGTTTGGGGCAGGTAGCTAAAAGATAGTTTCTAGTATCAAAGGGCATCCAAGCTAGTGGAGGACCAAGAGGAGGAGCCGGTAATTACAGCGTAGATGTGTAAGAGGCAGAAGCTGGGCAGGACATGGCGGAGTGTGGCGCAGGGGGCAGGTCTGGCAGTCAGGGAGAGCTTTGTTGGGAGACAGTTCTTCATGGGTCTCTCTGGCTTCTGCTCAGGTTGTTCCAGAGGTCTTGTACTGTCACACTACGTTACTCCCAACAGCCTTGGCATTCAGAGAGCTCCCTCTCCATGCGTGGCAGAGGGCAGGTGGGCTTGCAGTACACTGGAAGAGGTTTGGGTTCTCTAAGCTGCAAATTCCTTAGGTGTGACACAAACCTGCTACAGGTGTGGTGCCTCCCAAGGCCCCTCCACATGCGTGTGCGGAACTCGAGGGGCTGGTGTAGACGGGGATCTCAAGCTGTGTCCATGCTGTTGGGATAAAATCCTGTCTGACCCGGGTAGGAGTCTGCTGCTTCCTGCTAGCTCTGCAGACCTGGCGGAGTCCCTGTGCAAGCAGACCCCTCGCACTTCACAAGAGGCTTCCTGGAAGAGGTGGCAGTCAAACTGCGTCTTCAATGGTGTCTCAGAATTCTCAGTTAAACATTTCTCATTCAGAGTCAAGGAGGCGTGTGGAAATCGGAGCATGTTTGGGGTGTGTTAGCTAGTGTAGAATGCCAGATCCGGACGTGTGCTTGGGGAGCAGCAGCTGAAGCTGGAGAGGAGAGGGCTTGGGTCAGATAGGGCTTGGTAAGCCCGGGCAAGGGTCGGGTATGTGCTGGGCTAGCACTGTGTCCTGCATCTGCGGTGCTTTGCTGGGTCCTCTGCGACACAGAGGAATGAATAGCCGCATCAGCCCCACAGGAGGGAGCCTGCAGAATGTGGCCTGAATGGCAGCGACGTCCATGGGCACGGGGCTTTGCCTGATCTCCCTGGAGCTGGAGGCTTAGCCCCCTTTGGGCTTTAAGCCTGTGCCCCTGCAAAAAACCTGGCTTTGGGCCTGGAAATCTGGATAGTTTTACTTGGGAATGGAGCACTCTCTTTTTGCTCCGTGCCAATGGACAGGCTGGATAAGTAAATGACAGTGATTTGACTTGAAATCTCATTAGACAGAAGGCATCAGCGGCAGAACAAGCAGATTTCTGTGTAGCCCGAGCACAGCGGGGGGCCGCGCAGCTCCCCTGTGCAGGTATGTGGCTGTCTCCCACCGCCGAGCCCAGGGGCTCCCCCCAGAGCAGCCTGGACAATGTCTGCCAAGGCGCCTTTGGCTTCTGGCTGTCAGAGCCCTGGGCAGTGCCCTACCCTTCCTCGCCCATGGCATCATTCTAAAAAATTCCATTTTCCTTTGCTTTTGAAATAAAGTCAAGGGCTGCAACATCCCCTGACATCCTCTTATTTAGGCACAGAGACTCAGGCTGCTGTGGTTGTGAATACAGTAACTGAGAATTTTCTGAAAGCTGACAGTGGCCAAGACAGGCCTCACCAAAGATAAAACAGCATTGCACGGTATCATGGGACCATAAAAGGCAGAGTCCACAGGGTCTGTCACAATCTCGTAGACCAGAAATGAGTACTTGTGGCACCTAAACTACCCTCTCCGAGCTCCAGCCCATGGCAGACATTGCTAATCAATCACAAGTTACTTCCTTAGGAGTCCGGCTAGAGCCTCAGCTGTGCGGCAGCACAGCGCTGGAAGTAACCACTGACATCCGCTGGTAAAGGCCTGTGCTTGGAGCCCACTTCCCACCCATTCTGGTCCATTCTGGACCAAACCATTTTATAGATCAGAAAGCAGACACGGGTGGCATATAATTTATCTCCAGATTTGCAACCATCAACTGAAACCTCAGCTTTTAATGGACTGTGGATCTGGACTCGCCCAGTCCGGGAAGCATCGCCATGGTGGCCCCATGCTGTCCAAGTGCAGAGGATTAGTGGCAGGGAAGATGCGCTGCCTCCTGCTGTAGAAGCCGGTGACTAGCGATGGGCAGCAGGTTTTTATCGGGTCCCAGGGCAGAGATCGGAAGGTCATAAAATAACAAGGGAATGTTGTAGCACACTGTGAGGTCCAGAAAGGCTGGGATGTCTCCTGTCCCACGCAGCCTTTGTCTCTCTGTGTCTTGCTTGGCATAGAGTAGGCACCCTCAATGGACGTGTGTAATAGGCGAAAGCTGTCCGGTGATGAACAAAAGGGGAAACACAAACCAGTAAAAGTCCTCGAAGGTGAGATCCACTAACGAGCAGCATGTATGGGAACGAGCTCTATTTGTTTGCAGCCTGCCCACCTCCTGAGTGACCGCTGTGGTGCCTGCCTGCATTCATTCTTCTGTGTTCTGAATACCCATCGTGTTGGGCTCTGCAACACATTTTATTTTCTAATCCATACAACTCTGGATGTGGGCATTGTGGGAGCTGAAGACCCTGGAGTTAGAAGTTAAATATCTAAAGTCATGGTAAGGGGCTGGGGAGATAGCTCCGTAGCACAAGTGCCTGCCTGGCAAGTGCAAGGTCATGAGTTTGAACCCCTGTCCTGCAAAATAAATAAGGAAAGAAAGAAAGAAAAAAAGAAAGAAAGACAGTCAGTCAGTCAGTCAGTCATGGTAAATGGTTAAATGGTAGAACTAGAATATAAACCCAGATAGTGACTTTGGCTACTTCAGCAAAGAGATAGATTTCTGATAGGAAAAGTCACACCTGCGTGCATGCACGCGCAGCCATAAGTTGGGGTGCTTTAGAAGTGTGGTGACAGTCCTTCCACCAGCTGATCACAGCTTGCGACACCTGTGCAGGTATTGCTGAGCATTGCCACCTCTCACATCCAAAATAGAAAAACAGAATCAAACAAGGACAATCTATGGCAATAGCTCTCTTCTGGGGACGGCATAGTCCCGTGGGGTTCCTGGAGGGGACACCAGGGGACAGCAGTCAGGCACTGGGATCTTTCCCTCTCTTCTGTTTTTGCCCTGGGCTTGTTGCAGCTGCAGAGGAGCACTGCCCGCTGCCACCCAGCAGCCTGCAAAGTGTAGGGAGGGGATTTGTCCCTAGCTGAAGATACGTTTCAGTGATACCGTGTGGAAATACAGCCAAGGAATGCAAGGAAATATGGGGAAAATGACCTGCATTTTCCATAGTCTGCAGGCTCCTTGGTGGAGAAAGTGGGGTCAAGAGGCAGAGAGAATAGGATGGAAGGCATGGCTCTCCTGGTGCCTAGCACACAGTAGGTACTCAGAAGAGTGAGATCCTGTCTTCCTGTTCCCATCCTCGGCAGAGCAGGGGGTGGCTGGGGAGCTGCTCTGTCCGAGGCAGCACTGACCTGGTCTCTGGCCTTTGACTTGGTCTTCCTGCTGCAGGATGCATGCTGTCCTTGGGGAAGGAGATCCCCAGAGACGTCCTAGGGAGAGACAGGACTCTGGAGGCAGAGAACGGCAAAGCTGCTAGGTGGGGCCTTGCACAGGTGGAGCTGAGCCTGAGGCAATGACCTAGCACAACTTAGCCTCACAGACCCTGGCTGGGGCCCTAGTCCATCTCCATCTTTGAGCCTCTGGGACTCTGAGGCCTCCTGCTGCAGGTCAGCTGCCTTTCCTGCCCCTCTGGGGACCTCCAGCCTCCCTGCTGTTCTTCAGTCTGTTCCATAGCTGCCTATCTCAAGGACACAGCTGTGGCATTCAGAGAGTTTCCTGATGCCGTGTTGGCAGAATGCCTGACACTGCCACCGGAATCTTGGTCCTCTATAGAGCAGGCCTCTGTAGGCTCTGGAGAACTCTAACCCTGAACCTCTTGGATGGATGAGGAAGATGGGAAAGGTGTTTTCTTGAGACTGTGTATCTAGGGACTGAATCTACAGTATGGGCATCCAGCATTTTGGCTTCCCTCGGGCTATGCTGAGTAGAGGAAACGTCTTGGTTGGGTGATGTACTAGTCCACTTTCCACGGCTGGAACAAAATTCTGGACTCCCCCAACTATAGGAGAAAAGGATTATTTTGACTCAAAGTTTCAGAGGCTTCTGCCTGTGATGGAGAAAAACACTCATCTCACCACAGGCAGAAGCAGAGCAAAAGGGAAAAAAGAGCCGGGGGACAGGGGATAGGGGACAGTGACCAGCTATGGTCCCCACAGACACCTCCACAAGCCACCTAGAGACCCAGCAGTGTGCTTTACTGCAGTTCTGGTCATCTCTGAAGCCAGTCCAGATGACAGGATTAATCATGCCAGCACATATAAAACATATAATATAGTTATGCACATCAGTAACAAAGCTTCCTTTTTAGCATGTAGTATTGTTGTTACATAAGAGACAGAGAAAGCAGGCATGCCTTCAGCTGGACAGATCTGGAAGGATCTGGAAAACTGAACAGTGAAGATTTATTGCTTTCTTCCCAAGGCAAGGGAAAAAGTTTTAAGGGCCTGGGTTAGGCCCTGTCTGCTCCCTGACTCATATAGAAAGAGCGAACAGGAAACCAACTGAGTAGCTGCGGAGAAATCTTACCGTTCCCATGGTGGAGAGCTGGGAAGGCAACCGCGGTCTGAGCAGCAAGAGCTGCTTGGAGCCCCAGCTGGCGCTATATAACTGCTGAGCAGCAGAAGCCACCGCCTTCACCCCTGTCAGCCCTTTCCTGGACGGACGAAGGAATTGCACAGCCGTGTGGACAACTGCGGGCCTGGCTAGGGGTCAGGAATGTGAAAATCCTAAGCCTCACCCCACTAAGCGCTGTGCTTAAAGGAAGGTGATACCAGGGGGACCTGCACGCAGGGTGTTTGGAGCATGGAGACCTCCGCTGGAGCTGCGTCAGGAGGCCCTGGATGGAGTGTCACCTGCTGTGCCCTGAGCACTGGCCCTGCTCTCTCCTCGCTCATGAGAACGTGTACACCCAGGACACCCCACCTCCTCTTCCAGGCCACAACTCGCAGTGACCTCCTGTCCTGTCGCAAAGCCCTACCTCCGGCAGATTCCCCACCTCCCAAGAGCAGCCCAGGCTGGTGACCACGTCTTTCGTATGTGGGCCTTGGGGAACATTCTAGGTCAAAATTATAGTGCTGGTATGGAGTGCTCTCCACTTCTGCTGCTGCTTTTACCACACAGGGCAAGGCTTGTGAGGGTCTGGTGTGGAAGGTGCTGTGGACCTGGGACATCTGACCAGTCCCTAGCTGCAGGTTGATCAAGAGTTCAGGTCCCAGCTCCACTCTCCCTTGCTGTTTGACTAGACGGGTTACTTTGCCTTTCTGTGCCTCCTGGATGGATAAATTGTGTCCCTGCCAGCACCAGTGGACAGGTTGAAAGGTGACACGAATAAATACCCAGGGCACTGGCACCTCGGGCCCACAGGAGGCGGGACGTAAAGGCTGGCAGCCAGGATGGTGACTGCTTCCTTACCGTGACTGTCAGCATGCAGAATCAGAGGACTTTACTCCTCCAAGAACAGCAGCTGAACCCGCATCAGAATCTTGATGTCCAGGCCAGAATCTGGGGTGCAGTGGAGTGGGGCACCCCATTCTGCCTCCTTCTGAAGGATGATGGGGCTTATGTGTATAGGTGAGGGTCTCCAACATGTGGAAGGATCTTCCCCAAAGTGCTTGTGGGCTGGCTGTGTGGCTTGGAGGCCACCAGCCCTCCTCCTGTGGCCCCGAGCTCCTCCCCTTGTCCTTCTGCCTGAGTCCCACTCTGACTCCAAGGAACGTAACTCCCTTCCTTTCAAGAAACGTAACCATGGAACCTTCCCTGTTAAGTTGGCAGGTAAAGCACTATGTAATGCTAAAATGATTTTTCCTGTAAGTCTGTCCCACACAAATATCGGGCATCCTATATAAAAGTGATGCTCATTGTTGAGCTGAAATTCAGATTGCACCAGGCGTTTTATGTTTTCATTTGGTAAGTCTGGTGATCTTCCTTTGTGAGGACTCTGAAACGTGGAGTGAGGAGATACTGAAGCTGGGAGGGCGGAGTTCTTGTGGGAGACCCGGAAGTGCTTTGGGATGGCCTGGAGCTCTGTCAGCATCTTGGCCTGCAGTGCATGGAGTGCCAACCGTGTCCTAGATGTGGTGGGGGAGCGCAGATCCAGGCCACCTGTGCTTCCGGAATGGCAGCTTGGAGCAAGCAAACCAAAGACTGGGAAAGCACAGGCAGAGCTGGCTGGCGGGGCTGCCTCCACCAGGCGGGGTGACAGGAGCATGGCCGGTTAGATTGGGGCACATGGAGAAATTTCCTTTAGGATGAAGTGTGGATGTGAGGTCTCCAGAGGAGATGCGGAGCCCTCAGGCACAGAGAATGTGCTAGAAGGAGCTCATGGCTGGCAGCAGAACAATGACTCTGGAGGAGGCAGTGGCCTGTTCTGTGCAGACCCCTCTCTGTACCCAAGAGGGGGTGGAAGGTCTCCCCAGGTCAAGAGATAGGAGCCGTGGGTATGGGGCTGTGCCATACGGGGGGCAAGCGCAGTGTAGGTGGAGGGCACTTCTGCACAGAGGGCTTGGCAGCAGGGCGCATGGCACACCTCAGCCTGCAGCACCAAGCTGAGGTGGGAGCGCCTCCCTGTCCCTGGGCTGTGTGACCCAGAGAATAAAGAATTGTCAGGAGCATCCTTAGCTGGCCCAGGCTTTTGCAGATGCTGGTGTTTTAGGGTAATAATAGCTGGCATCGTTCTGGCCCAGATGTTTCCACAGGGCTGTCTCTGCCAAAGCCTTTGGTGAGGTTGCCACAGCCCTGGGTGGGCACAGAGTTTACAGGGCCAGGGCCAGGAAAGACTGGAGTCGCTTAGCTGTGTCGGACATGTGAGCGCCGTACAGGCTCCTGACTGGCCCTGTCTGCGGTCAGAAAAAGACTCTCAGGAATGGGGAAAGTCTGACGTACAAGTCCCGAGAATAGAAGAGAGGCACCCCCTCTTCCCTTCCTAACTCTCAGTTGCCTGGCACCAGGAGACAGGCAGCTCCTCCCCGAGAGCTCCAGAGTTCCCCAGTCTCACACTGTGACCCCCAGAGTCTGCCCTCCACACAGCCTTAGGTCACAGCTAGGTGCTGCCCTACCCCTTGACCATGACTTGAGAGAACAACTTAATGCCTCAGTTTTGTTGTCTGTACAATGGTGCTCCTGTTGCTCACTTTGGAAGATAAGGTGGTGTGAGGATGAGCTAGAGGTGGCGCCTGGGTCCCGTCCCCAGAACTGAGTTGTGCTGATACTTTCCTGTCCTCTGCCCCTTTGATTTCCTGCCTTGCCCACTTGGCCAGTCCCTTCTATGTGTCCTTTTTTCAGCCCGTAACAGTGGGCTCTACAGAAGCAGGAGATTGAGTGGCAGTGAGAAGAGTGCCAATCAAGCCTGATGTTCAGGGCTTTTCAGTAGACAATACTGTCCGTCACGAAGATGCGCTTATTAGCCTGATCTGCGCATTGCTGGGTCCTCCCCGGGGCCGTTCTCAAGCTCCTGCCTGCCCCAGTTTGGCCCTTCAGGTGGCGATGTGCTCTCGGAGTCACGTGACTTGGGGCATAGTGCGCACATCTATCCGGAGACCTCACAGGTCCTCATTTCACAGACAAGGCAACCAAGGGACAGAGGGGCCCCCTGATTTTCCCAGCGGCATCCAGTCAACCTGTATTTGAACCTAGGCAGGGGAGCTAGAGCCCGAGTCTCACCCCATACCCTGCACGAGGTTTGAGTGGCTGAGAAGTGGCAAGTGTGCCATCAGGACCTGAGGGGGAGCATGTAGGGGACAGTGAGGGACAGAGGTGCCTGACTCTTGTGATGTGGCGCTGCAGGCCCCCTCTGCAAGCAGGCCCCTAGTCCTACAGAATTGGGACCTCAGTCACTGCACCTGGGGCCCACGCTTCTTTCTAATCAGGCAGCATTTATGGCTCAGCATGACTGCAGGCGCCAAGGAATGGCTGACCCTGACCGGTGCTTGAGCCAAGCCCTGAGTGGCCGGAGCGTGTGCAGGGCTCCTCAGGAGACACCTAGTATGAGCATCTTACCACAGGGTGAGCCTGGTCTTCCTCTAATGAGAGCCCACTGTGCCACAGGACTTCCTTCGTAGGCCACTGCCTTCCACCTTGATACCCCTGTGTGTCAGTGGACAGGGACAGAGTGCAGGCTTGTTGGGACTTGTTGCTTTTCGGCTGACAAGATGGCCGCTGGCCAGGCTGTGTGGGGAATCAGGTGTTTGAGCTGTGAGGGATGCCGGGAGTGCATGCCTAGCTCCCTGTTGCCATGGCCACCAGGCACCTTGAATTCACATACACCATAGCTCCGTGTCCTTTTTTTTTTTAAACAGAAGTCAGATTTGCATCCCAAGGTCACACAGCTTTTAACCAATAGTCCAAGTTTGTGCATCTGTGCGCTGAAAGGTTTCTAGGTTTCTAGGGTGACAGTTCTTCCAAAGAATTTCTGGGCTCTGTTGGGCATGGCACTGCACAACCCACCCGGCAAGCGGAAGGCTGTAGCATAACAGACACTGAGTTTCCTCAGGAACTGTCACATGGAATGAACCTGCAGGAAGACTTGGAGGCAGCCAGGGCTGTCAGCTTCTGTGACCCCCAAACTTTTCCTTTCTTTGAAGAGATGGAACTGCTTCAGTGGTGCTTGGGAGGGTGGGACGCTCTGGCACACACGGAAGTCTGCGGGGAGAGGACAGGGCTCCTGGTGATGGCCAAGCGCTACGCTTGATGGAGACCTGTGAGCCACAGAGGCTCCCAGGCAGGTGGGGGCCACTTCCCGCACAGCACACTTGATATTCCATAGGGAGGACAGTGGAGGATGAAGAAATGAAGACAAGGGTCAGAAAGCTGAGGTCAGGCAGGGCCCTCTCCTATGGGAGAAGGCGCCGCCCAGTGACCGCAGTGCGTTTACTTATACAGGCAGCACCAAAAGGCTCCTCACAGAGAGAGTGAAGGGGAGGGTAAGATCTGGAGCAGGAAGAGCGCCCACTCTTCTATAGCTCATGCCTTGGCGGTTACACAGGGAACAAGAGAGGAGGTGTACATTATCGCAGGGCAGGGCTGAGTCACTGTGCACCAGTTCCCTGAAAGCGTACACTTCTCATAGGGCCCTGCCAGACTCATGAGAAGCAGCGACCTTGTCCTAGAGACCCAAGGCACAGACAGCTTCACTCCCATCAGAGAGTTTATGCCCTTTTAATGAAAGATCTGGGGGACCGGTGAGATAGCTCAGCAGACTAAAGCGCCTGCTTAGGCAAGCTTGGGCAAGCACCACATTCTGCACGAGCCCTGCCCCCAGGGTGGGCTGAGCCAGCCACAGAGTCTGAGCGTGGTGGTGCATGCCCATAATTCCAGTGTTGGGAAGGCCGAAAACAGGAGGATCCCTACAGTCTGAGCTGTATAATGAGACCCTGTAACAACCAAAGGAAGAAAAGAGGGAGGGAGGGAGGGTAGGTAGATCGATTGATCGATCAATCGGTCTGGATGAGGAGCATAGTGAAAATCCCAACTCTGCAACGGTTTCCGAGGAACCGGAAGCCCAGTTAAGGGAACATTCTTCCCTTTGTTCCCTGTGATTGCCAACGATCAACACCCGGCAGCCGGTTTGCCACAGTGACACAGTTCATTGTGTGTCCATCATGTATCTGGACATGGTCATATGTGTGGTACTGTTCTGCTTTTAAAAGTGGCATTATAGCACTGGCCTAGGTTTGCTTTACTTCCCGGTCATTATGGAAATCGCTGTGCAAAGAACCACTTCATGCTTTTTAAGGAGACGTTTCTCCACACAGTGCCTGTGTAATAATCAGTTCCCTCTGATTGGGCATTTCTGTTAATTTTTTGGATTACAAATGATAGAGGAGCATAATCTGAAGCAAAAAGAAAACTTAGTCCAGCTTAAATTACCCCCTAAGGAAATAGCTTGGCTGTCTAAGCACCTGCCTGGCAAGCATAAGGATCCTGGTTCACTTCCTGTTACTGTATGCCATGCTGGCCATCAAAGCTGGGCATGGTAGTGCATACCTGTAATCCCAGCACTGGGGAGGCTGAGACAGGAGGATCACTATGAGTCCAAGCTGCATAGTGAGACCCTGTACAGAATAATAAATAAAAAGATTTTATTACCCGCCCCACCAAAGGCACCTGGCAAGGTCAATTTCCTCAGACTAGATATTAGTTTCCTACTGGTATGGTAATGAATTGCTACAACATTGCTGGTTTAAGATTTGTCATTCTGTGTTTCTTTTTTTTTTTTTTTTTTTTTTTTTGTGCAGGACTGGGGTTCAAACTCACAACCTTGCACTTGCCAGGCAGGCACTTGTGCCATGCAGCTATCTCCCTGGCCCCTCATCCTGTGTTTCTAGAAGCCAGAAATCTAACTCAGGTCTCCCAGGCTAGCATCACAGTGTGGACAGGGCTGCATTCCACTTGGGAGGCTTGGGGGAACATGGACTACATTGGACCTCGTTTCCTCCTCTCTGCAGACCCCGCGATAGCCTGTGGAGTCTGTGGCATCTCACATAGAGCCATGCCAACCCTGACTCTTCTCCTATCTCCCCTTCTAGTTTTAAAGCCCTAGTGATTACACGAGGTACACTGGGTAACCGGGACGATCTCCCTGGCTGAAGTCAGCTGCATACCAGCCTAATTCTACCTTTCTCCTCTGAGGTGACAGTACAGGCTCCCGGATAGATGTGGACGTGTCAGGAAGGCCGCGTGATCCTGCGGAACTATGCAGCTCAGCCTTCTACATTTTTCCATTCAGACATTCTGCTCTTTTAAGCTGCATTTTCTTGACTACTGGTGCAGCCGAATGTCCTTTTCTGTGTCTTGAAGCAGTAAAACATTCTTGTAATTATTTGTGCCCTTTGTCTCCTCTTCTACTAGGTTGCTTTTTTACCTTTTCTATTCCCAACTGAGTTATGAATTCCTCGAGATCAGGCACCTTCTCCTAGTCAACTTTGCGTCCCACCCACCCAGGGCCTCCAGAGAAAGGATTCAGCCTGCTGGTCCTCCCTCCCTCCCGGAGCCGTCCTCCCACTCCGCTCTCTTTGGAAGGGGCTGTGTGGAGGTGGCTTTCAGGAGCCCTGCTGGGCTTGCAGGGTGAGCTCTGCCTGGTGAGCAGGGTACGGCATGGCAGCCCACACTTGGAGGTGTGCTACGGGGCCAGCCCTGCCCTTCAGCCGCCTGCAGCTGCCAGGAGCCAGCCTCATCTTCTCAGTCCCCGCAGGGTTGGCTGGGGTCCCCAGACCAAGGCTAATGATAGAACTCTGCCCCCAGGCCAGGGCCCTGCTCACTGCCAGCCTCCACATGCCCGGGGTCCTGGCTCCTAGAAACCCTAGCTGTTATAGGCGTGACTCCCTGGGCCCTTAGGTCCAGGCCTGGCTACCCATGCTGATTTTTCCAATTATAGCTCCAAGCCTGCTTTCAGGATGGAGAGCACCCCAAGACAGAGGGAAGCAGGCCCCACTGCCGGCCCCCTTCCACGTGGTTTCCTGAGACTCCACCATAACAAGCCTCAGGAGGGATCCATACAGGGGCATCCAGGAGTGCCTTTCTTGTCTTGCCCCCCTTTTCCTGCCCCAAAGCTGCCAGTTCCTGGGCCTGAGCCTCAGAGGAGCTTTGACTCCTCAGGGACAGAGAGAAAGATGCCTTGTTTTTTTCTACCAGGTGCAGCTGGCAGCCCTGGGGAGAAGGCCCCTGGGCCCGCTCGAAGCTGACGGCTGCCTCAGCCTCTCTGTCCAGGGCCTAGTACTCTCCGAAGGTCTCCCAAGCGCACAGCGGCAGCCTCAAGGGCGGATAACCCTTGGTGCAGCCTCTGTCTTCCCAAGGCAGCAGGCCCCTCCCAGCCTCGCCTCCAGCTGACCCTGGAACTCATTATAGCTTATTAAACCCATGTGCTGTGAGTGCAAGACCAGCCCTGAGAGCCTGCAGCCCCTGCCCTGGGTGTTGGGGGAGACTGCACATAGGCGGTGATTGTGTGACACAGGTGTGGGATCCCCGAGGTTCCAGGGAGCTCGAGGGTGGATGCTGACAGCAGCCAGGCGGGCGGGCTCAGGAGCGCCGGGGTCTCACGTCAGAGAGTCCTGGGCCTGCGCGGGCTTCACCTTCTGAGGTGCTGTGTGGCTGCTGCCCTGCGTTCTCTGACCGCTGCCCCTCCTGCCTCCCCCAGGAATGCATCATCGACGAGGACTGCGGCCCCTCCAGGTTCTGCCAGCTCACCAGCTCCCAGTACACCTGCCAGCCGTGTGGGGACCCGCAGATGGTGAGAGTGCCCAGGGCGGCTAGGGCTGCAACACGAGGCTCCTGGGGCCGTGGGGGAGGCCTCTGGGCTGAGCCGCTGGAGAAGCCCATGGTGCGGGGGGCAGGGCTGACTGCTGGAGCAAGCCAGAAGTCATCCCAGACTGTAGTCACAGAAGCCAGCTGTGGAGCTGCAGCCTCCTCTGCCCAACCCTGTGGTCTCTGCTCACGTCCTCTGCCTCCTGGATGGTGGAGAAGAGAGGGGAGCAGGCCCCCATGCCCCGCCCTCCATGTGGAATCCTGTCCTAGAGATACAAAGCAGCCCATCCACAGCCCCAGGCAGGGGAGAGGACAGTCCTCTTCTCCTTCCGGGCCTGCAGCCACTTCCAGGTCTTTGTCCCTATCTGCTCAGTAAGAGGCAGACTGAGGAGGCAGGAGGAGGCTGGAGCTTTGCTGACCTCACTGGGAAGCATAAAGCCAGGGCAGGGGCTGCTTCTGCATCCCCACAGCGGACACTGGGGACGAAGTCGGGGGCCTCAGCCTTCTCATTGTTTTTCCTTATTATGACAACCCAAAACTAAGCTTAAAAATGAAGGGGGTCTTGTGACCCACTCGGCCTCATCCGGGGTGAGGCCGCTGCTGTGGTACCTCCCACCCTGCATCGCCACCCCGTGCCCTGTGTGGGGCAGCTCCCGGCAGCACTGCCGTCCCATCCGGGGCCTTCCCAGTGGGCGCCGACCCTCTGGGTTAGTGGAATCGCGCTGCTTCCTGCACAGATGGGCCCTGCTATCCTGACTAGGGGACTAGTGAAAGGAACCAGAGGTACCTCTATCTTTTGCAAAATTTTGGGCACTGTCAAGGACCCATCCCCACCTCCCCAAGTGGCATTTTCCAGTGCTTTGAAGCCCTTACATCTGCACACCCCACTCGCCTTGAGCCCCTTGACTTCTCGGAGCGCCCCACCGCTTTCCAGGACTGCAGTCTCTCCCCAGTGGAGACCCTCGAGCCAAATTCACACGACTCTTTCCACCTCCTCAGCCCTGCACCCGGGACAGCGAGTGTTGTGGAGACCAGCTGTGTGCCTGGGGTCACTGCACTGAAAAGGCCACCAGAGGTGGCAATGGGACCATCTGTGACAACCAGAGGGACTGTCAGCCTGGGCTGTGCTGCACCCTTCAGGAAGGTGGGTGGGCTCCCCTCTGGGTGGAGGGGGGCCACTGGGAGCCTTGCCCTGTGCGCTGGGGCCGCAGCAGGCCATCCACAGCTGTTCAGGCCCAGCGTGCTCACAGGGCGTGTCCTGACCCCACAAGCTGGCCTGGAGCGGGGGAGGCCCTGGTGTTTTGTTTTCCCGTGGATGCCTGGCTGAATGCTGCATGAGAGTTTCAGCACCTTCCTCGCCCCACTCACCCCACCCTTCTCCCCATCACCCCGCCTGCTCCCAGTCCCAGCCCCACTGCCTCGTGAGGTCTGCGCACACCCACTCCACCCCACAGTGTGTACCCACAGCACTCCTTAGCCATCTCCCCCCCTCCCAGCTCCCCATGCTCCTCCCAGTGCCTGCAGCTGGGGTGCTTCTGAAGCTCTTCCTGGGAGTGCTGCCCCAAGGCACCAGGGCGCCGGTCTTCTCCCTCTCTGCAGCCATCCACTTCCCATACCCTCCCGTCCCTTCCCTTTTTAGCCCAGGTTTCCCTACGGTGCCTTCCCAGGCCCAGGCTTTTGTCAGTGCAGTGGCCTGGTCTCAAATGCCTCAGTTCCACTCTTAATCTCTCTGGGCTTTTTGGCTCTCCACACCCAGCCCTCCTCTTCCAGACAGCTCTCCTTACAGTGCCGGGCCTCCCTCCGTCCCCTCCTGAGCTCAGGCCTCCATTCCTCGGTCCTCTCATTCCCCGTCCTCACACCTCACTTCCCTGGGGTGGTGTGGGTGGGCGTGCCCCTGCTGCTGCCCCTCGGTGGCCATCCTCCTCTCCTCTGGTTCCAGATCTGCTGTTCCCTGTGTGCTCTCGGCTGTCCTTGGAGGGCGAGCTGTGCCATGACCCTGCTGTTGGCGTGGTAGACCTCATCACCTGGGAGGTGGAGCCCGATGAGGCTTTGGACCGGTGCCCCTGCGCCAGCGGCCTCTTCTGCCAGCCCCATGGGTGAGTCGCCTCTGCCTCCTGCAGGGGGAAGGGAGGTGACGGGCTGTGGGCAGCAGGGTGGGATGGGGGTGAGAGTGGGAGCCTGGAGAGCTGTGGAAACAGTTGAGGGTTAGTTTGCCTCAAGGTGGCCTTGGGTCATCCAGAGGGGACGGTCCTGATGGTGTCAGATGTTTAGCAGGCATTCGGGTTTGGGGCTCATCCAAATGGCAGGAGTGGCTTCCTGGGGTTTGCCTGTGGAAAAGGCATGGAGGGAGATGAGCTAAAGGCAGAGGAAGCACTCAGGCCTCCCCCACAGAGGCCCTGGGCCCCCCATCGTGTAGCAGGTGTGAGAGTTTGACTGTGACTGTGTCGCACTGTCAGGCTGCCTCCCGCTTGGAGGCCCTGGTGGGCAAGGGGCCAGGAGGGCTCTAGGTGACCTTGAACTCCCAAATCCAAAGTCCATGGGGCCTACCCTGGGCTGCTGAGCCATAGGTCAGACAGGAACACAGCGCGTTCTCTCATCTGACCTTTCCTCAGACACCTGTCTAAGATGTGATGTTGGCCCGAACTGAGCTGAGTTGGTAGGTGGTGTGGGGGTGAGGCCAAGGCCCCAGGCAGCAGCCGGGACCTCACACACAGCCCCCGCCCCCCACCCAGCCTGACTCCGCCTCCCCGGGGAGAATGCTGGCCAAGCCACAGCTACGTCTCTCCACAGCCACAGCCTGGTGTCCACGTGCAAGCGGGCCTTCGATGGCAGCCGCGACCCCAACGGCGAGAGCCTGCTGCCTGGGGAGGCCCTGGCTGAGGACGAGGAAGGCGGCTTCATGGAGGCGGTGCGCCAGGAGCTGGAGGAGCTGGAGCAGAGCCTGAGCCGAGCAATGGTGCCTGGGAAGCCAGAGCTGCTGGGCCGAGAGGATGTCTAGATCCAGACCGGGGCTGTGGGTAGGCGTGGGGTAGAAATAGCTAATTTATTGCCCAGGTATGGACTGGCCAGGCTTTCCCTAGGTTCCCTTCATAGTAAGTTTCCCCTTTGAGTTGACAAAACAAGGTGCTGCGCACTTGCTTCTTTGCTCCAACTGCACTCCAGGTTCCTTGATCTGGGCCAGGTAGGGTGAGGCAGAGAGTGGGTGAAACCCAGCGGCCCCGGTCAGTGGCCTGCTCGCCCCTACAGGTTGACATCAGTTTGTTCTACATCAATTTGAGAAATGCTTGAAGGTGGCAGATGGACAATGAGGCAGAGTCTTCCTAGGATAGATTTGGGGGCCTGTGGAGAGGGGCCGGGCTCGGCCGATGTCGGCCGGAATGATGGCAGGGGGTGGTTTGAGCGTGGGGTCTCTCTCCCCGGCACAGGCGCCTGGGGGTTGGCCCGTGCGGTATGTCTGCTGCTCTGCTTGGCTGTTTTGTTCAGTTCCTGCCTCCTGTCAGGATAGAATTTGCATACTCACCCTCTGGTCATTCCCTGCCCGTGGACCCGGGTGTGGAGGAGGCTCAGAGACCACATGCGACTTGCCCCAGTCGCACAGCAAGTGAAGACCAGACTGAGTTTCCCATGTGACTCCATGCCCAGCGTTCTCCCAGTTATCCCACGCCAGTCTTCTCTGTGCCACCAACGGAACCCACCAAAGGAGAGGTGATAAGAGCTGTGCCTAGAAATAAGTTCAGAGCAGCTCCCACGGCTCTGTTAGAGGCAGCGGTGCGGGGCGCCGTCCTTCTAGTGGGGACCGGCGTGTGGACGCTGCCTCCCGATCAGGTCTAGTGGGGACCGGCGTGTGGACGCTGCCTCCCGATCAGGTCTGCATGTGTAGCTTCAAAGGTACACGGCTGGAGCATAGAAGCATGAATACATACATAGGTCATTACAAGGCCCGGGTTGGGAATGAGATTTGCAAAATCACTTAGCAGCAACTGAAGACCATTATCAAGCATGTGGAGAAAATCAAACCAAGCTAGGCTCTATGAAATACGGGTGTAATAGCCAAACAGCGTCGAACTGGATGCCATTCCCCAAAAGATATTTTCATTGGCGAGAACTGTTTCCATCATGTCTTCGTCCAGAGTTACTCAACTTTAAAGTTGCACATGATCGTATCAGCGTGCTTTCTTTGGTTTAAAATCCTGTATAAATACACATGTTGCACTTAAAAATTAAGCATAAACCACTTTGACTTCTCTTCTGTAGTTCTTGGACTTCTTTTGACTTTCAGCCAGAAAAAAAAATAGAAATGATCTATATTATTAACAATTACAATCTCTCTCCCCAAAAATGTCTTCTATAGACGTATGTTTCCCAGACACCTGAAGTGTACCTCTTTTGGCATCAAAATATTTTAGAAACCTTAGTCATTTTTGGATGGAAGTTAGCCTTAAGGTTATAAATACTTCCCTGTCTCCTGGAAGAACAAGTGGAATGTAGATGCATCTTTTTTTAAAAGCCACTGTAACAGTCATGTGGACCCGCTTCAGCTTTCCCTGGTTGTAACAAAATACCTAAGATATTAACTTGCAAAAGGAAATGGTTTATCTCGGCTGATGATTTGGAGGTTTCAGTGTGTTGAGCCTGCTGCTTCCGGTCTGCACTGGGGCACCTCATCATCCTGAGCTGTGTGGGGAGCCACACTGCCCACCTCATGGCTGGAGAGAGAGAGGACGAGCCTGGAGCCCCACAATCCCTTCTCAGGGCATGGCCTCAGTGGCCCATGGTCTTCCCTAGCCCCCTTCCTGAACCAAGCCTCTAACATGTGGGTGTTTGGGGGACACTGGCCCAATCTGTTTGGGGGTCATAGTGTGATGGAATCTTCAAGGACTGAAAGAATGAAGCTGCTAAAAACTGAGGTCACCAGGCTTCAGGGACCAGGTTGGGCATTCCATCTCCCAGAACTCGTGTCATCTGCACTGAATTCCATTCATGTTTTTGTTGAGCAGGTAACAAAATGCAGGCACAAAAAGACTGACGGAGCTAGAAGTCTGACTGAGGCAGCATCTAGTTTCAGCAGGTCCAGGTTATACTGGCTATTTTATGATCAGACAAGAAGGTGGTGCTGAAACTCACTGGGACCACTCTGCAGCCTGTGTCCCTCAGCACTTTGTACACAGAGCCTGCCCAGAAGCAGGTGCTGGGCTGTGTCCTGGGTACCAAGTTGCCCTGGGCAGAGTCCACACCCTGAGCATCAGCAAAACCAAAGAAATACACAACAGGAAAAGGCAACCCAGGATCGACGGCTGGAGCCTGAGTATAGCACCTGGCTTGGAGAGCTGGCATGGGGACTGGCTCTTGGGGGTGATAACCATTTATCAGGATGCCAGAGGGAATAAGAAAAGCTTTCAGGCCATGGGCAGAGAGAGAGAGAGAGAGTGGCCAGAAAGAGTAGTGTTGTGTAGGAGAAAGCTGGCAGGCAGGGAAGGCTTGAGGATGTGTTTGGAGAAGACACTAAAAATTGTGTCATCCAACAAAAGATTATGTAGCACCTTTATGTGTCAGGCCCTGCAGATACCAGAGATGGCCGGGAATGAGGTACAGTTAGGTCCCTCCCTCCTGGCACTGATGTGCTGGCAGTGACCCTACTATACTTTATTACTGTAGCTGCTGCAAGATACTTAGCCGAAGAGCACACAGGGCATGGATGTGGTGCCTTTTGAACTCTGAAGGGTGCAGGGCATCAGTGCAGTACAGTTCCTGAGCCTGGTGGCTCTTCTCCTGGTTTGATATCTCACTAAGGCAGCTGTGGCAGATGCTGACAGATTGGCTACTGAGCAGCTCTTCCCAGCTAGGCATGGCCACAGGACTCACTCGTGGGTGAGAAAATGTAAGGGCAAAGCTACCAGAAGGCTTCTAGGAAGGATTTGCCTCCAATAGACAGGTAAAGTGATAGGAGAGCCCCTGTCCTCCACTCCACTTTCTTGTCCTCTGCCTGGGACTGCACCTGCAGGAGAAGCATTGGTCTGGGGGGGACAGCTATCTGGGGCCCTGGGGCCACAACACTCTGAGGCCATCTATTTCCTTGCCTCTTCCAGTCTTCCCCCCGGGTGACTCACATTCCTGGGCTCTTGACCCCTTCTAGCAGCAAAAGGTCTGTCCTCCTCCCCAGCCTTGGTTCTGTTTCTCTGTGGCAAGCTCTCCTCTTTTAAGGACTCACAGGGCTAGTCCGAGTCCACCTGGATGATGCAGAACGATCTCACCCGGCCAAGGTCCATAATCTCAATTGCACCCGCAGCCGAGTGTTGGCTGTGGGCACTTTGGGCTGCTGTCACCCTGCTGCTCACAGAAGGATGAGCCTCAGTCCTTAATGGCAAGGAGGAAACCAGTTCTGGCCTCACCTTCTTCAGGCACCTTTCTAGGTAAAACATGAACAAAAGCTGCTGGTACAAAGCCCAAAGCATTCCTGACACAGAAGCTATCCTCCCACACGCTAGCTGAAGGCCCCCTGGCCTGAGCTCTGCACACAGCCAGCTGGGAGGAGGGATCCCAAGGGCAGAGATCTGGGGAGCAAGGACCTGTACACAGCTGGTTGGGTGCTCCCACCACCCATTGTAAGTGTTTTTTTGGAAGAGTGTGGTGTTGGGAGATAGGCCTCTCCCTCATTTCCTGTGAAGGAGGAAAAAAACTAGACTTACTCCCTTAGCCAAAAACTGTGAGGGGAACTTGAAGGGAAAACAGAAGCTTTGTATGGAAGGGACTGATAACTAAGCGGGGAAGCCAAGACACACAGACTTGCACCGACCTGTGACAGGGCATGCAGCATAAGCCAGCATGGTGGCCAAGAACAGCTCTAGGGGAAAGGACCACCCGCTTTGTCCTTCATAGCTCTCCAGAGGCAAACAAGATGGATCCTGACAACACCCACATCCAAGACAGGGCAGGAAGATGAAATGATTGGCCGCCCAGTGCAGCATGTGATAGTGGTGTGCATTTAAGAGAAGGGTCTATCTCCAGGAGGAGCTAGAGTCATCAGGTTTCATGAGGGACCACCAATGCTGAACCTGTATGGACAGAACCTATAGGGCATCCACCCTCAAGCCTAGAAGCATAAAGACCAGATGAAAGGGATCGAGACCTCACTGCCACCACCACCAGGAGGCTGCTCATGTAGGCAAATGTCTCTTGTCCCTTGTCCATTAGTAGTGTGGGAAGAGCAGGTGGTTCCACGATGGTGCCCTTATACCCACTTAAGGCAGGGTATATAGCTAGTGGGCACCACGTGGCTCGGGAGCTCTGATGTTTGTCATAATAAAGTGACTTCAAGTTATAGGATAGCACTGAGGGCTTGGTTAAGTGTTTATTTCCCAGTGGGAAACTACAGCAGATAGAACACGGTTGGCAGTTATTGGAAAAGCAACCACTGCTATTCTACCTCCGCAAGGTGATACTTTTAACAGGCCACTGAAGCATTACAGAAAAGGCTGTGAACAGAGGGGCCTTTGTGTGTTGGGAAGTGGAGGTGGGGGCGCAGCAAGCCGAGGGAAGGTGGTGCCTGCTCTGCACCTTTAAAGCAATGCTACAGGACCCAGCAGTAATTTAGAGCTGGTGGATTCTTGAGTTCTAAACCAACCAGGGCAGCTTTTCTTGTCGAGTTGAGGGTGGAAAGACAGTGTTCTTCCTGTTTCTGGCCTCCTCGGTTGGCACCGATTGAGAAGGGCATGCTTTTCTAAGGTGCCACGTATGCCTCAACAGTCTGGAGTCTGTCCAGCTGTCTGCCTTCCTAAAGCTGAGCTGTAAAAACCAGCACCGGCATGACCCAATGACAGCCTCCCCCTTAGCCTTGCGAGCTACATTAAAGCAGCATCCCTGATGTCACGCACACCCCATCCATGGGGCTGTGGGCCTCCTTGTGGCCGTTAGCTGCATTGGTATCTGATAAAAGCCGTCTTTTAGTCCTCTACGATACTGAATAATTTTGCATTTGATTTCAGGATTCATAGCCTCATATGGTTTTTGACTGCCGGAGACCAACACATTTATTTTTCAAAAATTACACAGAACTGTTTGGATGGAATAGTTTTATTTAGCAAACAAAAAACTCGCTGATTCAGTTACCTCCTATTCCATGTACCATACTCTGGGCTACAAATTGCAAGCTGCTAGCACGAGACAGGTGGTTGGAGCTTTGATGCTCAACAGAGGGACAAAATCCAGAGGGAGAACCACGACATCCAGCTGGAAAGGAAATACTAGGTGAGCCAGAACAGAGGACTATATTGTACATCATGCATTTGCAGGTCCCCTCCAGCCAGTAACAGCACCACCACGCGCTGACGGTGATGCTCCAGCCAGTGTGAGCCACCGCTCTCCTGCTTGAGGCCTTAGGTGAACCATGACACCACCTGCAACAGTGTGCTTGGCCAGGTGCAGTGGCCCTTTCATTTTTCTTTTCCCCCTAACTGGAGCATAGGTTCCATCTTCTCAGGATCGCGCAGTGATTTCCATTATGAGAGATCAATATACTTCTTTAGCTGGACCCATAACTGATGAGCTTTTGGAATGACCAGGTGAACTGGGTACAATGCTACAGCCATGGCTCTCATGTAGCCAGAACACACCTCTTACCTCAGCGGTGCAGGCTGCTCTTACAAGGTGTGCGTGGCTGACATCAACCTGACCCACAAAACGGCTCCCTAAAGCCTCTGTGGGACCTGTGGTGAGCAGGGTCACAGGGCCGCGTGTGCCCTGCCTCCGCCTCAAGTGCTGCGTGACCACTGGGTTCTATGGCTCCTGAACCACTTGGGGGTTATAGAGCTCCCTTAATTCTCTGAGCCTGGGGAGGCAACCTTAGGGAAGCCACTCTTCCTACCCCACAAAGGTACTCCGAAGAACTTGCCATCTCTTTGCATTAAAGCAGAATACTGTGTTTTAATTTATTCCACCAGGCACTGAAAAGCAAGAAACATTTAACTTTTTGCTTATATAATGAAACGTATTTTCTCTAGTCCTGATATTTGCATATACCTGCAATTCAGAAGCAGTAGTAAACACAAAACCGTAAAACCAGAGCAAAAGGCACAGCTATTAGAAAAGCTATTTGTAAAGCCAAAGGGTTTTCCCACAGACTCACAGAGAATAAGAGAAACCACCCCAAGCCCACTCTGCTTGCAAGTCCGCCTCCTCTGTTTGCCATGAAGCTGGCCCTGGAAAACAGAAACCCTATTAAGCTCCATGTTCCAGTCAGCAGGCCTGTGTCAGAATTGATTTACTGTCTCCTTATATCAGAAAATCTAAGTAACCCTAAAGCTACTTCATCACAAATGCTTTACATTTTCTTCACAGAACATCCTAAACCTACTCATGCAAACTCAAAAAAATTACCTAAAATTTACTGAACACAGACCAGTTTACACGGAATAAAAATTAGCACAGAAAATATTTTTTCCTGTGTGGATTACAGAGATTTTTTAAGATATTATGGAATTCTCAGTGATTGTATTACAATCATAAAGCCAATATTTGGTAATACTATTTTCTAGTATCTTTCTTTTTTTATATGTGTGTGTGTGTGTGTGTACTGGGAATCAAACTCATGACCTCATGCTTGTCAGGGAAGCTCTGTGCCACGGAGCTGTATCCCCAGCCCTCTAGCATCCTTCTTAAAAGGAAGAAAAATGAAAATGTGACACTGGAGCTTTGGTAGGACCTCTCAAAGAAACATTTTTCTTCTTTCATGAGACCTTCCCTGTAAATATAGATTTAGAAATGAGAAAAGTATTCATTATAAAGTATAATATTTAAAATGACGAATCTATTCTTAATCAACAAAAGTTTAATGACTAAAATAACACAACTGAATGAACAAATGTTTTATTGGCATGTTCATTGTTGTAAACAGCAACTGGCATGATAAAGTTTTACCAAAACCTTCTCATTGATTTTTATAAATTAGACGGTTATTTCAAAATCGTGTAGAATTGTGTTCATTGTAGTTTAGCAAAGCAAAAACTTGCTGATTCCAACAGACTGCACTGAAGTCATGTCAACTGCATCAGTCTGTACCAACACCAGACCTCACTAGCAGGTTCATTGGATACGATGTTAAGACGCTTCCCCAAAGTTAAGCTACATGTAAGCACAAACTGACTCTAATTAAAATGGGACTTACAGCACTCTACAAGATTCCAACTTGAAGTAAATCTTCAGAAATAAATGCACATAGAGAAAAAATGAAGCCACTGAACAGAAAAGCCTCATTAACAAGGGAAGATACACTCCTACGTGACTCAGCACTGAGGGACCTCACCAACAGTTACACAGTTGGCTAAGCTTCCCAGTGTACCCAGGTGCACACAGATATGAGAAAAGAATAACCACGGGACATAGCTGAACTGCAACTAGGTTAACTCAATAGGATGGTTTATTTACATGCTCAGTGAATGCGTGAAGCACACTCTCTACACCCATAACTTAAGTACAGTCAGTTATAATTACAAAAGTAAAGCAATCTGAGCTGCCACCTGCTGGGGTGGGCTAAGAGAAATGCTTTGATGTCTCAGGATTATGCTCTTAATCCCTCGCATAAAATCAAACAAAAGGAAAACACAACTTCCCAATTCATTTCTGGGTTACAGCTGGTTCTAAGGTTTCTTTCTTCCGCTCCTACTTTTGCTGCTTTCCAAGAGTCAATATACGCTGCATGTACTTCTGAATTGTCAACGAGGTAATGTGTGTATCAGTGAAATAAACAGAAAATCCATCCACTCATGGCCTTTGCACAGCTTTTATTATGAAGCTCTGAGCATCCTGTCGGAGGCTAGTTTTACTAGCGGCTATGTGCACATCTGTCCACAATAAAGGAAGCTTGCTCATTCCCTTCCCCTTTCTAGTAGCAGGTTTTGCTTTGTGTTTTTATTTTTATTTTTTTGCACATCCCTTTTTCACTTACAGTACATTTTGACTATAGTGCACAACATGATTCCAAGTCACAACAGTGGCCCACTGGGCACTGAGCTTCTGATTGGCGGAGGGCAGTCCAATCAGTGCTGGTGTCACTGGTTACCCCAACCATGTCCGGCCTTAATGGCACTACACAGTAGCAGTGAACCATCTGTTAAAACCAAAAGACCCCAGGGAAAATGCTATTTTAGCAGAATCAGTCTTGCGTCAGATCTTTATTTGGTGCTCCATCCAGATATATTTTTAGTGCTTTCTCTTTCCGAGGTGAGTATGTCACACGGTGTCCCGTCTTCTGAAGCCGACTGCTTTCTTTTTTCATCAGTTCGTTTCTTTGTTCATCTGTCAACTCCATCACTTCTTCTGTTTTATCCCTTTAAAATATGAATTACGTATTAGATGAGTCAGCCAACTGTTGCTATTTCCATTCAGAACCATGTTGACCCTGAGCACCATAATAAACTCTGATCGTCACTGGTGATATTATATATAATCTAAGATGCCCGGGCATCCTGGATTGCTAACGTGTTAATCCTATTAGCACACAGCTTACTTCTCAAAATGGCAAAGATTAATTTCCACATTATTGTTAAAAAGTAATAATAGCTATCATTATTAAACATTTTTAACAGGTGCCTTGCAATAGCTCTAAATCTCTATTAGGAGGATGCCACTGTCACCATTTACAGATGAGTGGAGCCAGGTAAACAACAAAGCCAGATCTGAGCCCACACTTGCCAGGCTCCAGAACAACTATTTTTGCACTGTCTGGGCTCTTGAGCACTCACACAGTGTCTGGTCCACACTGAGATGGGCTGAAGGTGTCACACACAGTATTCCTAAAATCTAACAGAACAAAGAAACTGTCCCATAAGTGATGTTTCATACAGGTGATGTGTTTTAATGATAATATTTTAGTTGTACTGGATTAATGCTTTCTGAAAATCCTGCTTGTGTGTGTGTGTGTGTGTGCGTGCGCTGCTGGCTCCGTCCATCCTGGGGGCGGGGCTTGTACAACACGTGGTGCCTGGGATGGCATCAAACTGTGGTCCCTGCATGCTTGCCTAAGCAGGCGCTTTAGGCCACTGAGCTATCTCACCAGCCTTGCCCATTCCTTTTTACTAGTTTTAAAGTGGCTACTAGAAAGCTTCAAATAATATGTGGCTCCCATTGCATTTTTACTGGTTAGTGCTATTCTAAATCAAAGCAATGGTAAAGTCACTTATGTACACTAAAAATGTTCATCACTTCAAGCAACAAAACTATTGGAATGTTACCTATAAAATATGACTGCACCATCGTCACAAATATACAGAGGCCAGACATTCAGGGTAGAAACTTTAGGGTTCCAGTCCAAATCTTGATGAATATCAAGCACAGAAATATCACAGGGAAAAGTTCCTCTACCCTAAGAAGAATGAAGAAAAAATCATCATGCTCTTAATCATGATTATTGTGTATGAATATGCAAATGCAAATGTAGGTATGCTCAGGGCTTTACCTTGGCAAATTCAATATCTTCCAAAGGAATTCCACTGATTTCACTAAGCTGTAAAAGAAAAATATCTTATATAAACTGAAAATAAACAGTAAATTTGCTTAAAGTTATTTGCCTTTTATCATATAAGCAGAAATAGCTTAGTTTTTCTTTTTAAAAAAATACTTGTGATAATAAGGAAAAACAGAAAGCAAAATTCTCTCCTCTGGCCACCATGCAAGTATCAAGCTTCTAACACATCAGATTAATGTATTCCCACCAGATCTTTCCCTATATATACATGAACAGATTCACATGTTTCTAGAATATGGGAACTGTATTTATGAGGTATCTCTACATAGTAATTTTATATAACTTAACATAAAAACAGGACAAATAGTAACTTCAGAGATCACATTTGCTGGACGCAGAACTGTAAGTGTGAAGTGCTGACAATGCCAAACCAAACCCTGAAAATACTCTACTGGGCACTCATCTGAGGTATGTGACGGCGTCTATTTCTCACAAACCTAAACACTGTTTTTTGTTTTTATTTTGGAAATCTTTACCAACTGGTAAGAAAAAAATGTTCTTTTAATTTGTATTTCTTCTACAAATTATCTGTTCTCTATTCATATTCTTTGCCTTTTACAAAATTAGGTTGCTGAATTTTTTCTCATGAAGGTAGTTAACTTTTTAAATGACATGTCATATTGTACATAGGTGGCTTTATCTATTGGTTTTGCTACAATACTTTTTTCCCACTTTGCCTGTACAGATGATTTAAGCTTTCATATGGTACATCTTTTCTGTTCTGTATTCTGGTAGGATGCTTATAAATATTTTTCTCTAAGATTATGAACATAGGTTCAACATTTAATATTTTTGTGTATTTTCAACCATCACATTTATTTTCTCTTTTGAAAATCTTTTTAGAATTTCATAACAAAATAGGACAATAATGATAGTTAATGCACTGTATATTGTAATTTTCAAAGCAGTCACTCAGAGTATAAGACATGGGCATAAAAAAACTCACCAAGTGATGTTAGTATGAACCTTCCTTTTCTTTCTTTTTTTTGTGGCACTGGGGATCTAACTCAGGACCTTGCTGCTTGCCTGGCAAGCGCTTATGCTGCTGAGCTCTTTCCCTAGCTCAAAGCTTCCTTTTCAATGAACTAAGAAACAACAGTAGCATCGCTAACGGGCATTTTTCTGCTTTTCCCCTTCCTTCCTTTTCCTTTTCTCCTAGTTCTTTTTTAAAAAGAAAAAAAAAAAAAAACATTGTCTTCCCATTTCAGAGTATCTATTGTACATTTTAGATCTTACTCTTTTTTTAAAGTTTTTTATATAAAAAGTTTAACAAGCTAGTAATTTATTTTGGTGTCAGATATAAAGTATGGAAATAAACCTTTCTATGAATGCCTACTGCAATAGTACCACAAGTGGAACAATTTACTCTTTCCCT
>PVKN010002043.1:0-45420 GCA_004027915.1 Capromys pilorides
CATTTTCTCTTTCCTGTCCATGTACAGTGTTGGATACATATTAGAATCAGTCAAGAAATTTTTAAAAAATATAACGTTCCCTCAAACAAAATGCCAGGTTTCTAGGGATAAAGTACAGGGCATCAAGGCCAGGGAGATAGCTCAGGGGCACAAGTGCCTGCCTGGCAAGTACAAGGTCCTGAGTTTGATCTCTGGTTCCGCAAAAAAAAAAAAAAAAAAAGGAAAAAAAATAATAATAAAGTACAGGGCATCAGTTTGTTTTGTTTTATTGAGATGATGTCTCTGTAGTCCACACTGGCCTCGAACTTGAAGTGCTCCTGCCAGCCTAGCCTGAAATTCAAAAGCTTAGTAATTCTGTACAGTAAGGGTTGCAATCACTGACCATGAAGATAACAGATAAAATGAAATCACTTTCACACATACAGATGTTTTGTTTTTGCATTTTAGTTTGTTTCATTTTTTGAGATAAGAGTCTTACTCTATAGCCTCGGGTGGCCTCAAACCCTTATGAAGATCCTTCTTCCTCAGCCTCCCAATTGCTGGGATGACGGGCACGTACCACCATGCCAAGCTAGTCAATATTTTTAAGCAAAAATGTAAAGATTATCAACCTGTGTCATGACAGTTTGAGACATACAAAATGAGATGTTCGAAATGACACCACATTCTTCAGATATTATAAGTTGCTGTTGCCAGTTGAAGAAGGCAAAGGGCCCTTGCCCTGCCTCGTCCTCTTATGTTGGCTCCACTGTCTCCCCACAGGCCTTGGTGACATCACACAGCAGCTGAATCAAAGTGAATTAGCAGTGTTACTGAACCTGCTGCATAGCCAAACTGACCTGAGCATCCCTCAGATGGCACAGCTGCTTAACATCCACTCTAACCCGGAGATGCAGCAGCAGCTGGAAGCCCTCAGCCAATCCATCAATGCCCTGACAGAAGCCACTTCCCAGCAGCAGAACTCAGAGCCCATAGCCCCAGAGGAGTCTTTGAAGGAGGCACCCCCTACCCCAGCAGTCCCGCCTGCAGCAGAACAGACAACCCCTGAAGCTTCAAGCACACCAGTTGACATGCAGAATATGTTGGCAGTTTTCTTGAGTCAGCTGATGAAAACCCAGGAGACAGCAGGCAACCTAGAGGAAAGCAACAATGACAAGAATAGTGGACCTCAGGGGCCCCGAAGAACTCCCACAATGCCACAGGAGGAGGCAGCAGGTAAACACACCGGTCATGAATCTCATTGAGCTCAGGTGCTGTTATCCTCTTAAAAATCTCTTAACATTTTATTTTTCACATCAATGACCTCAGTTTCAATTTTTCTCTAACCTAGTCTACAGGAGAACATAGCACAAAGGTGATGTATTTCTTACCCAAGTTCTTTTAAGTCTCAAAGCCTCTCAAAGCACCTTTTATATACTGATTCTTTTTCCATTTCATATAGGATGTAGGTAAGTAAAAATCCCTTTATTCTAACCAAGGAAAACACAACTGTCGCTAGTAATATGTCTTGAACCACTGTGTGAGTGGTGCCCAGCTGGTTCTAGAACAAATTGTTATCAATGTTGTATTTCTTTACCTCTAGTGGAGTGGATGCAGCATACAAGAGTTACCTGGAAGATCCAGTCAAGAAAACCCCAATAAAATATTCATTTTTATTTCTTGAAGAATAATTTGGGAATAGCTTTAAGTAGATAATTAACACCATATATTTACTTTTCAAGAATAATAGCATGTGAAAATGATTCTTATGTGTTCTCTGAAAGAAACAATGGAATGGACCCCAGTATTCTAAAAAGAAAAAAAAAAAAAAAAAAGGTATTATATCTTAATCTCACATGACCACAGCATGCAATTTATTAGAAAAAAAGTTTAAATTCTCTGATGAATTCTGATTCACACTATTTGCAATATCAAACCTGAGTATTTTCAACTCCTTGGAAATTGTCACTATTCCTGAAGACCCTGTGAACTGGGGAATAAGAAGAGGCGCAAGGGCTGAAGAGGTACGCTAGCCCTTCAACTTTAGGGACCAGCATTCACATTTCATGTGCAGTAGTGGAGAAAATACATACTTTATGTTCAGTGCTCTGAGGTCAGTCACATAAGCTATATTTTTGTGTATGAAGATACTTAAAATTGCAAGGTAATAAAGAAAATCCTTTACTTCACAAGTAGGAAAAATGCATTCTTGGGAATTTAAGTTTGGATATAATTATTCAGCAAAAGTCTGGAGCTCATGTGCTTCTTGATTCACTTTGCTACTCTGTCATGATGAAAATTGCTTTTAGGTAACTCTAGGACCTAGAGTAACAGAAAAGCCTGTGTAGAAATAAAGTGGCCTCTTGGTCTCATGTTCAGGTTCTCTTTCTCTGCCCACCAAAAATGATTGAGCTCTATTGAAAATGCACAAGGCCGGGCATGGTGGCACACACCTGTAATCCCAGCACTCAGGAGGCCGCGGCATGAGAATCACTGCAAGTTTGGGCCAGCCTAAGCTCCATAGTGAGGCCAAGGCCAGCCTGGGCTACAAAAAAAAAAAAAAAGACGAAGAAAATACCTGAATGAAGTGGGTCTGACTAGCATATTGATTAGAAGAAATTAACTCAATAGTTGAACCAACAAACTGTTAGCCAGATGATGAAATTGAACTAAAACTAAGGTCTAAACCTCTGGCCAGAAATTGGTGGATTTACTTTTCAAAGGAGGTTATAAAATGCCACTGCTAATTGTTGTAGTGTCCCCTTGGCTCCTATTTTTTTCTTTAGGTCCTACTTTGCCATTGCCCTGTTCATTAGCACTTCCACCAGAGGGCATACTGCAGGCCTGGGTGACAACTTACTGATTTGGCTACTGTTTGGTTATTGTGTACCTGTTGGGAAAGAGTAGTGGTTGAAATTTAATGAATCAAAAGTTTTTAAGTTACTTTTAAATTTACTTAATACCTCCGTACATTAGTACAAAATTGTTAAAGATTGACAACATTAGCAATTTAAATCTTGGGCCGGCGAGATAGCTCAGTGGTCTAAAGTGCCTGCTTAGGCAAACTTAGGCAACCGCAGGGACTGGGTTTGATCCCCGGCACCACATGCTGTGCCAGCCCCACCCCCAGAGCAGGCTGAGCCAGCCAGAACATACATATATACATACATACATACATACATACATAAAATAAAGTGAAAAAAAAAAACAATTTAAATCTTAGAACAATATGATTTGTAATTCATATTTTTTAATTCCTTTAAGAAGTTTTAACTTTAGTTCTTTACAATCCATCTGTGTTGCTATTTTGAAATAGAATTTTCATTTTATATTATGTGAATTTGAGCTCAAGAATTCTGTTGAAACACACAATTAGGCTATTTACATAAAAGATGAAGTTTAAATATGAAGTGGTAGTTGGAAGAATATAAGTTTAAATTTGCCCACTTTTGCAGTTCTGCATTTTTAAAGTTGTTTGCCCTGAGTGTTAAAATACCTGGTGTTCCAGTTCATATATAGTCCCCACATACTTCTAAATGACTGATACTTTAATATCCTTATACATTATGTAGAAAGATACATAGTATTGACAGTACAAGGCTCTGAAATCCTAGGTGCTCATGGTCCATTTAGCATATTAGGATATCTGCTTTTCGAATTGTGAGTTTTTTCCATAGCTAACTATTGATCCTTAAGTTTATTTTCTTCTGCTACCCATCGTCCAAGCCATCATGTAACTTCCTCTTCCTGGGTATACTACATATTAGAAGAATAGTTTGTCCCTGGACTATTCTAGTTTTAAAACTGAAGCTAGAAACCTTGGAACTTTCTCAGACCTGGTAAAACCAGGACTGATCAACCACCTTTTATGTTACATATGGATCGCACTTCACCCTCAGCCTTACACTGCACAGGAAATACAAGCTTAGTATTTTTGTAGAATAAAACCAAGGTGAATATGCTAATTATGAACATTATTAAAACAAAAAATTTCTTTCAGCTTGTCTAAGTGGTGACTTCATATCACTGCTAGCTCAGAAAAGGTGGAAAGACTATATGCATATTTTAAAGCATGAGGAAAAGAAAAATCAGTCATTTGGAAGATGTGCCCAGGCTTTTCTTTACCAGGGAGTCTCCCAGCTTCCCAAAGGCGCTGTTCTGACCATACTTGTGTTTCAGTGGCTTTGTTATGTCCTCATCTCACACCATTGTACATTTCTTTTCTCCTGCCTTCCCAGGAGTTCATTATCAGACAAATGATTGCTGTGATTAGGCAAATTTAGACAACAGTCCGAAAAAAAAAGTCTGGGGAAGTGGTTCAAGAATAGCAAAGATGTTAGCGAAGACCAAGTTAGTATTAATTGCTGAATATCAAATTTTCGACACTGTCTCCGGGATAAACGGAGGTTCAGCAGCAGCCCATTTTGAATGACACAGCTGTAGTCCTTATTTTTTTTGCAGAATGAAGAAAAAAAATCCAAAAGGTAGGAAAATAGAAAATTATGATAGATTAGCTTAGTCTTTATAATTACTGTTAACATAAGTCGAATGACAGTGTGGTAATCAATATCTGTTTCTTGACAATATGATTAGACACAAAAGGTGAAGTTTGGAGAAGCAATTATATATGATGATAATGAGTTTTTACTTTATTTCATTTCTCCTGTATATTAAGTTTTATTTCAGGTTAACCTTATATCATCAAATATTCTGTAAATGTGTTAGCCAAGGCTATGCAAGGTAATCTGTTGTACAGCAAGATGATGTCCTAGAGATGTGACCACAGCTTGTGTGTTGCTCCCTCTCATCTTCTTTCTGCTGGCCTATGCTCAATAATGTCTTGGTCTAACAGCAACAAAGGAGTGGTGAGGTTGCCAGCAGTCTACATTAGACAGTTCTTTAAGAAAGGAAATGGAGGAAATCTCAGGCAAAAATCAAGACGATGGCTTGAAACATCATCCTTTAACACCAGCTGTTAGAGCCAGAGTGCAACTGTTTTTGACAACTTGATTTTATTTATAAATTTCAATTTTCTAATCCCAAGGTTTTTTTTCTTTATATATCTGGTAATTTGTATTGATACTTGTTTATATTGGGCAGTGAGTGTGTATGTGTGAGTGCATTTGTGCTTATAATCTCATGTGATTTTTAAGATGGTGTTTAAAAGAAGTAACCCTTCCACAGCATGTCCTCCTCACATTCTTCCACCAGAGAAGAGGCCCCCCGAACCCCCTGGACCTCCACCGCCGCCACCTCCACCCCCTCTGGTTGAAGGCGATCTTTCCAGCGTCCCCCAGGAGTTGAACCCCGCCGTGACAGCCGCCTTGCTGCAACTTTTATCTCAGCCTGAAGCAGAGCCTCCTGGCCACCTGCCACATGAGCACCAGGCCTTGAGACCAATGGAGTACTCCACCAGACCCCATCCAAACAGGACTTACGGAAACACTGATGTGCCTGAAACAGGGTTCAGTGCCACTGACACTGATGAACGCAGCTCTGGCCCAGCCTTGACAGAATCTTTGGTCCAGACCCTGGTGAAGAACAGGACCTTCTCAGGCTCTGTGAGCCACCTTGGGGAGTCCAGCAGTTACCAGGGCACAGGGTCAGTGCAGTTCCCAGGGGACCAGGATCTCCGTTTTGCTAGGGCTCCCTTAGCATTGCAGTCAGTGGTTGGGCAGCCATTTGTGAAGGCAGAGGGAAGCAGCAACTCCGTGGTGCACACAGAGACCAAGTTGCAAAACTATGGGGAGCTGGGGCCAGGAACTCCTGGGGCCAGCAGCTCGGGAACAAACCTTCACTGGGGGGCCCCAGCTCAGTCTTCTACTTTTGGAAAACTCTATCGGGGATCTGCAAGAGTCCCACCAAGAGGGGGACGAGGGAGAGGAGTTCCTTACTAACCCAGAGTCCATTGTCCTGAAAGTTTCTTCCCTGTCCCATCTTTCCATCCAGTCCTCTGAACCTTTAATGAAATAACTTGCCAGAGTGAGGTAATCTCATCTGCATTTGGCTACTGCAAAACTGTATGTTGTATTCCTTGGTCACTTGCTACTAGCAGGCGACTTATAATGATGTTGGCACCAGTTCCCCTGATGGGCATAGCCAGAACATTTCCTTCAGCTCTACCTAGGAGACTAGAGAATATGGAGAGGGTTATTCAACTAAAAAGTGAATTTTGTATTAGTGTTTTGCCTACATTTCTTGAGCAGAAGAGAGAAAAGTTTCCGTTTTGAGATGGCTCAGCTCTTTGGTTTTTAGTTTTGTGGGTTTTTTTTTTCCCCCCTTTTGAGATTCCTTTTTTTTTAAATATAGAGTTCCCACTCCTTAAACAATAGTGTTCACAGGTAGTATTTGAGCTGCTCTTAGGCTCTTGCTAGAAGGGAAGCAGAGTGGCCTGGCTGATTTAAATAAATGTTTCCTTCCTCTCTACCATCTCACATTTTTGTTTATAAGTGAACACTCCCCTGTCCCCATCGAGCATCTTGAATATAACTTTTTTTCCAAATAAATTACTCATTCTTAAAATTTGCTCCATTTTGGCAAAAGCTGTGCCTCCTCCCTGCACAATAAAGCAGGCTGTAGGAATTGGCAGATAAACTACGCAGTGTCTTTCTGTTCATTTTCTTCTCTACTTCACCTTTCATCTGTCCCTTGTCCTTCCTTTCTTTCCCCTTCTATCTTTTTTTTTTTTTTTTTTTTTTTGAGGCATTTTTTTGGAAAAAAAAAAAAAAAAAGGTTGAGATGCCTGATAACCTGGAATAATTTTTTTTAATAAAAGAAAGGAGATTCAAAATCCTACATTGTTCTCTGTAACTCTTCAATTCTAAGATTTTTAAAAAAAAAAAAAAATAACATTTTGATGGAGACATTGATTTGTAAATGTGGACAGCATAGGGCATTGCTACTGAAGTGTGGTCAGAGATGATGCCTCCATATACCTAGAGGGCTAACAGGAGTTAGCATATTGTTTACATATATATTTTCATGTCCAAAAAACCCCTCTCAAACAGCATTGTGATGTCAAAGAGAAAAGAAACATCCTCAAAATACATGGAAATGTAATTAGTTTAGAGCGGATATTTTTCTGAAGCTGTACCAATAACTGGTAGCCTTTTTTTAAAATAATAACTTCAAAACAGCATACTATGAAAAAGAACAGTATTGACATGTACACATTCTAGCATGTATATGCTGCCAATTCTTTTAGGGATTTTCCTGCAATGATTTGGTTTTGGTAAAAAGGTTAAACTAACTTTCTGGCAAGAAGTTTGCCTTATAAATAGTTGGGAACGAGCCTCTCAGGGTGGGATAACTTGGGATGTTTCTCATTCTGACTTCCTGTGAGTTCCAGCATATGTCATGTTTTAAAAACATACATGTTGTAGAACCTATCAGCACAGAGTTAAACTTTATGAACTATAGGTTAACCCTCCTTTACAAAGAAAAAAAAAAAGGCAAAACATGCCATAGCATCATGGAGAAGTAGTTTTCAAAACTCAAGTTTCACGTTATAATGCCAAGATCCTACATTAAAAATAAAATTACTTAGATGTATTAATTTAAAAGAAATCTTTAGGACCAGGGAGATAGTTCAGTGGAATAAATGCTTGCCTGGCAAGCGCAAGGTTCTGAGTTCGATCCCTGGTACCACCAAAAAAAAAAAAAAAACATGAGGAAGTGGTTGATGTACTCTAAAAAATTCATAAAAGAAATCTTTAAAAATAAATGAAATAACCCTCTTCAGATACATGAAGATTTCCCATTATAGAAATAAGTAGAGATTGATGTGCATACTTCTCTAGTATTCTCTGGTGTTTGGTCTGGCCTTGTATTTGAGGCCAAACATTAATTAGTAAGAGAATGTTCTAGCCATTTTGGCTTTGATGGCTTTTCATACCAGTGTATCAAGTCAGACTTAACTAGACTCATTAATATGCCTGTCAGTAAATTGCATTACAGTTCATCTGAGTCTTCTCTCTGTTGACTTTTGAGTCTTCAGATATGGGCCTTTATAATTTAGAATATTCAGATTTGAGGTATTGGGCCTCATTCCTGTTTTTCATTAAAGAAGCTGAACCTTGGATACTTCCCAAAGTATCTGTTCAGTGACAATTGTTTTCCCATCAAATATGAATAAAATTCTCTGTATATTTTCATTGTATTTTGGTTATCAGCAGTCATCAATAACTTTTCCCCTCTTTTCACATGTTTATGCCAAATATTCTAAAGGATATACTTAAGCTTCCATCTCCCCATCCCTCCTAGGGAAGGGGCTAGGTAAATGTGTGAATGTGTGTATGTATGTATGTATGGTCCCATTTCATTCCTGCCCCCATTTAGGAGTCAAACCTTTAAAATTAAAAAAAGAAAACATGTTTTGTACTTTGACTCTTTCTAAAAAGCAGAAGAAAAAGTCATTTAAATATCCTGGAATCTGTAGAAAACGAGAAGATATTAGGTAATTTTTCAGTTATATTATAAATGTGATCAAAGTAAAAGGTTTGGCTGAATAGCAGAATGACTATTCAAAAGTCAAAAATCCAGTTATTCAAGAGTGGTTTTGATTTTAACTGTTGTACCATGAGAGGTGCTAAGCCTGTTAAATGCTATTTTGAACAGATGAGAAATCTGATTCTGTTCACAAATGAGAGACAAAACTAGTTTGACCATGATCATTTTTGTGGTTATGAAAACAGATTTGCCTGACCTAGTTTCCTTAGGTTTTTCAGCTGTCCATAGGAGTGATGAGAACTTGAAAACGACATCAGAACTGCTTAAAGCAGGACAGTTAGCACAGATTTCTAAGTAGGACTTCTGTTAGCTTATGCCACAGGCATCAGTCGTGTGTGTGTGTGTGTGTGTGTGTGTGTGTGTGTGTGTGTGTAATTGCATATATAGCTACACTGCTAAAATGGTTACCAGTAGGTTTTGAGAGAGAGAGAGAGTGCTATATCAGAAAAGTGTCAGTTGCCATCTCATTCTCCTGATTTAGGTTCCTGACACTGTATTCCTTTCTCTAGTTTTGCCCCTCACCAGGTATATACCTTGTTTGTGTACAGATATTTTGTAATATATTAAATTTTTCTTTCAGTTTATAAAAATGGAAAGTGGAGATTGGAAAATTAAATATTTCCTGTTACTATACCACTTTTGCTCCATTGCATTTACTTCTAATTTCTGTACCCTCTGAGCATATCCCATGTATGAAGGACATTTTTCCTCCACTTTATCTGAAGAGTTCTCTGTATTGGAGTTGCTATAGACTTCAAAAACTAATAAAAACAAAACAAAAGCTTAGGATTTAGAAAAGGTGCCTAAAAATGCTGGACTAGAAACTAGAGGGTGTTTTTTTGTTTTGTTTTGTTTTTAAATGAGGAAGCCATAAAATGTGATACTTTTTCTAAATAGAGAAGTTACATGAATAAATGGTGGTCACAAGCCATCAAGAGTTGAGCTTCACGTACCTGACTCCTGACAGGAGAGGTAAGTGGGTTTGAGCTCAACAGTCTTTAAGGGAAGTTGGTAAGGGACTGATGAGATCCAGAGAGTAACCTTAAACCAGGTTCCCCGTCTTCCCACCCCAGCCTGGCTCCCTTGATGGCAAGAGAGCAGGGGCAGCAGGCAGATTTGTGGGCCTAGCTGTATTGAGATTTCTTGATGTGCTGTCAGTCCAGAAAGTGAAACGGAAGTTTTTGAAAGGTGAAAATCAAGTCCCTGTTTCTAAAAAGCTTTTCTCTCTCCACCTAAGGAATTGTTTACCCTTCCCTTTCATGGCTTAGAACACCAAGGATAAATACTCCTTTGTAATATGTACTATAATCCTGCTGCTTACATGTTGGAAGAGAGCAGATAGAATCCATTGGGAGACGGGAGAAAAGTATAAGTTGTCAGTGGGACAACTACATTGTACAGGGTTAAGGGGTACACCACAACAAGGAAAATGGGAGGAGGTTGAGTTTAGAAACTGCTGCTGATAAAGGTTGCCCGCCTCTTTGAGTCCTCAGAAGTTTTGGTGTCCCCTTTCCTGTGGGCTGTCCTGTCTTCTGTACCCAGGAGAATGGAAAGGTAAAGGTAGTTCCAGTTCCTAGTTAGTCTCCAGAGGAACAGAATTTGGTTTAGGTCTTTATGTGTTGTAAGTTCATGACTAAGAGTGAACTTCAACCTGCTAGAGTATTGTTTCCACTGTGTATCAGTGGCTGGCTTTTTTGTTGAGGGACTGAAGGCTAAGGACCTGACAAAGGTGGGCTTTATTTTGTGTCATCTCCAGGGCCATTTCTGACTAGAAATCAGACTGGCACTATTGTGGCAGGCATGCTTAGCCATGGCGTAAGGCTAACACCTCAAGGGAAGGACCAGTTAGGCTAAACTAGAATTTCTGTTACCATGTTGTTTTGGCTATTGAGTGACTTTTCAGCTATTGAGTGACTTCGCTTTTCACAGTTTAGTCATTTTGAAGGGCTAAGTGGGAGTAGGGAGTTCTTTAATGATGAAATACGGTTGTCCTAACAGACAAGGTGAGCATTCCTGGATACTGTGATTGCTTTGATTGTCCAAATACAGCTCTTCTCACCTGGAGGAACACCTTTGTGAGCACTAGCTCAGCAGGAGGTTACTCCAGTGAGGGCTGGTCGACCTAGTGCAGTGTCACCCCTGACGGAAGCATTGGTGGTACTTTACCGCTCCTCTCTGTGGATAGCTGTCTTTCCATCATCCATCCACCCACTTTTCCTATCCTTTTTTCTCTTCTCCCCACACTCTGACTAGAAGGACTTAAGTCTACCGTAGATACTGGCTGCTTAACCCCGCTCAGTGACTGCTGGCTCGTGGTTTTGAAGGGTCTTCAGAAGTATACGATTAAGACAGACGGCTGTCCAGATCCTCAACTCACGGAGGAGAGGAGGGCAAAAACCTTTCTTATTAGCAAGAGCTATGAAAAATGTTTTTAATTCAAGTTATGTGAGGTACAAAGGATTCTTTTTTTCTTTTTTTTCTGGTAGTCAAAGGCAGGGCGTTTAATCTCATCTTCCTGCTCCCCCTCTTCCACCGTTCACTTTTTCTCCCTTGTCCTGAGATCGTTGCTGTTCCTGGTGCTATTTCTAAATAGAGTTACAGATGGTATCTGTGGGAAGGAAAGCTTGGTGAATAAAGGGTTCTGGTGTCAAATAGAAAGCCAGGCTGCTTTGACACCCTGGTGATTAGTCACTGGGTGCCAGAGTGCTTTGACCACGGCATTGTTCTCATGGTCTGATGTCTTATCTCAGGGCTCCAAGAAGGAGGCGAGTGTAGGGTTAGCCTTCACTGCCCTCCAGATAGGCAGTTGTTGGTGGAGCTGGCTTGCTGTGCAGCCCTCTGGTAGAATAGACGTGAGATAGCCATGAAGTAAGATTCTAGGACCTATAAGTACATGGATTTTTGTCATCACTTCTGGTATGCTTATAAACTAAAGAGAGTTGGTAGTTCTAATGGAAGAAAAGACATTTTATCCCAGCTAAACCATCCCTGAGGGAAGGAGCACAGTATAGCAGTGAGCTAAGTGAGAAACAAAGCCTGGGTCTTGGGAAGTGTCTGTTCTCTGGTGGAGTGGCCTGTGCGAGGGGGCTCTAGATCGGACCCCCCTCCTTGCTGTGGATCAGAACTTCAGTACTGCCTGAGGGTCATCCTTGGTGACAGTCAGCTTGTAGACAATCACTTGCCCCAGACTGATGCAGTGTTGAGTGCTTTCAGGCCTGGAGAAAGCAAACCAATTGAAAGAAACTTTAGGGGCCAAGTCTCTTTAAATAACTCTGGAACTTTTTAAGTTTGGCCTTGTACTTATAAAATGAAGCAGTAGAAAAAGGAGGTAAAAGTAAGGCTAAGAAGGGAGGACTGGAGCACTATTTATAGCTGGGCTGCCAACCAAATTGGATATGGTACGGAAAGAGAAGTTATGGTTGGGCTACGGAAGTTCAGGAGGTGACGGCTTCACAGAGCTCTGGTCATGGTTTGTTTCAGGAAATTCCTGAGAACACCTGGTCAGAGTTCCCCCTCAACCAGAGTAGTAATATCTTCAAGGTTGGAGGATGGGCCTGAATCCTCAGGCTGGGGATGGTACTCCCTATTTCCTATCGGGAAGCTGGGGAATACAAACAAAAATGTGAAGTAGTTCACATGAGACCTGTGCTTACCACTGCTCTACACAGTTCAAGAGAGTAAGTCAGGATCGAGGAGATTCATGTTAAGACAACTGGTCAAGTTTTAAAACTCCCTATACCTGTTATGCATTTTAGGTCCTCTTGGAAGCTAACATTGCTCTCACCCTTGTTTTAGATCTAAATGAGGGCAGTGAGCACAAGAACAGGCAAACCAGAATATATGAGTGACAGTCATAGGATGTTGGAGCTGCAAAAAGACATGAGTTTGTTTAATTTGCTGCCATCTTTGGCTAAGGAAACACCAGGCACAAAAAGGAGAAAAACTGACCTCACGTACCTGCTGTGCGTCGGACACTGTGCTAACTGCTTTGCTTTTAGTGACTTCACTGTTGGGCCCCTTAAGGGTAAGGTTTGGAAGGAGTGAAAGGCAAATCCCTTTTATTTTTCTGAGCCACTTTCCTCTCTGACCACACAGGGTTAACCTAGAGAGTGAGGTTAATTTAGAGAAGTAGTTGCCAGACATGAAAGATGCAGATAACTTCTCAGTTCTAGAGACCTTCCAGAGTGACAGAGGCAGATCTGGTAATGAGCAAAATTAATTTAGGTACTGGGGTTGACATTCATTGTAGCAACTCAGGTCATAGCCTGAGAATATAGGATTAATCTTAGAAATAGGGAGTGAAATGAGGTTTTGTATCCTAAGGCATCTTTAAAGAACATAATGTTTGGTGTTGTGAATCAGGAAGATAAATTCCTTTGGTTGTTGTGCTTTGTTTTTTTTATCTTTTTTTTATGTTTTGTGTAAACTTTGGAAGTCATGAAACTGGATTTTTTATTTTGGAAAGACAGTGTCAAGCTTGGGGCGGATGGCAGTCTGAAAGGTGACAATGAGATTGTGTTCCTCATGGCTGTTTGATGTTTTCCAAGACTTGTTCTGTCAGAGTGGAAATACCACTGGCAGAGTCAAGTCCAATCAGGAAGGCATTCAAGGCAGGATTCCACTTTTAGGAAGTGGGTCCAGTGCGAGGGTGAGTTTTACACCTGGACAGGAAGTGGGGAATGGGACTTACCAGTCTGTATTACAGTGTGTTACCAAACAGTGCCCTAACAGAGGAGGCCAAAGCAAAGAACCAGAAAGCATGAAGTTCATCAGAATCTACCATTTAAAAGTAAAGATGAAGGAACACAGAAGAGGGGAGGAAGGTCAATAGCAGGTGGAGACTTGTGGAAAAAAGGGGGCTGCCAGTTGCAGGGGACCAGGATGGCACAGAAAGAAGGCTTGGGAAACATTGCTGGTGGCCTGAGTGAGGAGCTGGAATTTGGCTTGATGCGCAGCACAGGGAGCAGAGCATGAAGAGTTGAACGGCAGGGTGGGGACTTTTGTCACTGTGCTAAGTCCAGGGGGCCAAGAAGTTCTCTGGGATGATGCTGTTCTTCCCGGGCTTGAGGCACCACCAGCACTTGTACTGGAGCAGGGCAGGGGAATTGGAAGGAAGGAAGGGGGTCCACAGGAAGTGGCTCACATCTTGGATGTGCGAGGAGGCAGAAAAGCTGCCCCCAGATGGTGACCCCAGGACACGGTTGTGCTGACGGGTGGTGAAAGCCTAGAGAGGTAGTTCCGTGCTGCTTTGGTTTCACAGAGGAGCTCCTCACTGACCAACCGATGGGATGTGCTGTGTTCAGTGCTGCCGAGCCTGGAAGGGGGCCCTGCCGCTGGAGGTCGGGGCAGCAGATGTGGTGCGGGATGGAGAACCAGGCGAGAGTGTGTTGTGAGTGTGCCCACAACTTCAGGAATGCTAGCCCACTCTGGATCTTGGAAATAAAAAAACAATTTTTGCCAGTTTCTTCACCCAGAATGCTTTGGAAATGGGGTAGGACTGGCCTGTGGCAGCATGTGCCTGTGGACACGCAATTCTGCCTTGATTCTTGGAAGGTCTTTTCCTGTCCTTCCCTGGGGGTCGTTTGTATCTCTGGTTCCTACTCCTAGAGCCATAAAGTGGGAGCCCCCACTTATTAATTGGGTTGGGACTGGGGAGGGGGTCGGCGGGGGACTCTTTAGTGTGGCAGGCGGGGGTCTTCCTGAATGAGCCCATTAGCCAGCCCCAACGGCAGCTAAAACAGGGCCGCAGCCAAGTCCTCTCCGTTTCAAAAACCCTCCATCGCCTGCAGCAGATCAGAACAAGGCCTGCGGGAGCCCTTAGCTTCTGATTGCAGCTGTGAGGAAGGACAAAACAATTTATAGGAAGCCAAGTAGCTCCTGTCTCGCTGTCTCTTCCTGTCTGACTTTGGGGAGAAGAGTGGGATATCACATCCCTCGGCTTTTACAGGCATGTGTAGGCTTACAGTAGGAGAAAACAGGAGTGTGTGGGCAGTGACTGGACATGTATATCGATGCTGTGGATGTATTTACACATTCTTGCTTTCTTCCCATCTACACAGATATGTTGGATTAGCAGCCACTACTTTTTTTTTTTTGCGGGACCGGGGTTCAAACTCGTGACCTTGCACTTGCCAGGCAGGCACTTGTGCCACGGAGCTATCTCCCCCAGCCCCTTGCAGCCACTACTACTACAGGGTTTCCTAGGCCAGAGCCACGAGTGTGCTGTGGAGTGGGGATGCTTACCTTACCCTCCTTCCCTGCCCTCAGTCTACTATCTGGTTTAGTAAGGTCCAGAGTCCAGGCATGGTGGCAAACACCTATAATCCCAGCACTGGGGAGGCTGAGGCAGGAGGATCATTGCGAGTCTGAGGCCAGCCTGGGCTACAAGGCCAGCCTGATCTGCATAGTGAGACCCTGTTTCAAAAAGATGACATGATGATGGTGATGATGATGATGATGATGATGATGATGATGATGATGATGATATAGTAGTAGTAAGGTTCAGGGTTAGGGATGGCACCCTCTCTAAATTCTCTTCCTCTTGCTAGGAGAAACTTGGCATATAATGGAAGACCTGCCAACACATCTACTGGGGAGCTTCTCTTCAGGGGCTCAGAGCAGAGGGGAGGGCAGGCAAACCTACCTCCCTGGTGGGCAGACTCTTCCATGGAGTCAGAGCTAGGAAGATGCTCTTGTCACTCAGCCTTTCCACTTGCAGAGGGGGAACTGAGGCTCAAGGAAGGGAAGTCAGTGTCGCACACTCACAGCAGTGCAGCAACCAGCGAGACCTCGAACCAAGAGGACAGAATCTCACGCTCACAGCTGCAGCGGTCAGGATCTCTCCCTCAGTATAGTGCTCCCAACTCCAAGATCAGCTCCTCCTGAGAGACCTAGGTTTCCTAAGAATCAGAAGGAAGGGCCATGAGATTTTGAGGGGCAAAGGACTGACATGGAGGGGAAAGATAAATTTAAAAGTCTTTAGTAGTGAAACAAATTTTGAGTGTTTTTAAAGAATTTCTCAGTAGCTTGCAAATGTTTAAATAATTTTTATTTAGATAGAAGAGCACCGCTTCCTTGGGGAGCATGCGGCACCCTCAGCCAAAGGTCCTGCCTGATACTCTGAGTTACTCCAGATTTCAAGGGGCGTTTCAGCCACCATCTCCAAGGTGGGTGGCCGGACAAATCCTCAGAGGGAGTATGAGGAACTCAGTGTAAGTGTTAGCTCAGCCTCCTCCACATTACAGTACCCCTAGACTGAAAAACAAAAAAGCAGAAAGGGAGAAAGGAAGCCGCTCATCTACTAGAAAGCCAGTGTGATGTGAATGGCTGAGTAAGGGATTGGATTATAGAACTCAGCAAAATCAAGTACTCTCTGAGACCATAGGAATGTTGCAGGGTCTCTCCCTCTGTCTCTGTCTCTGTCTCTGTCTCTGTCTCTGTCTCTGTCTCTGTCTCTCTGACTTTGATGAGGCAGAGGGTGGTGGTCAGGGTGGTGGCCTGACCCTCGCTTGGCTGCTCTGCTGGCCACACCGGCACCAGACTCATTGCCCCTCCTTGGGGTGGTGGCTGAGTCCCTTCCAATAAATGCTTTGTGTGAACTGACTGGGAGCCACTGAGGAGCAGGGGAGGGTACCGCTGGGCACTTGGACGTAGTGTTAGGATCCGGACCCGTGGGACACGGCGCAAGCATCCCCGTACACACGCTTTCCGTTCTGGCATCAACGACCCACGGCTCCCAAGCAGATTCATCTGTGCCCCGCTTACATCAAGTCTGATGTCTTGCAGAACATTGGTTTCATAGTCAGACCTTTGATGCAGACCTCCATTCAGAGTGTTTCTTGAAGAAGCTCTGATGGACAAGGAAGCCTTGAATCTAAGCTGATGACCTGGTCTCATATTAGGTTCATGGAACCTTCTTAGTTTAACTTTGTGTGAACCATTAACCTTTGTTTCCCTCTTTAAGTCTGGGTTTCACCACTTCTGTTTCTGTTGGACTTGCTGAGTACAGCGTCGTGGTCTTATGTTAGACGGCCCAGGAGCTAGTTCCTTGGAGGCAGGAATTGGGAATGGTTGTAACTCTGTTTGGCAGCAGAATTAAGGTTCACACGCAACCTGAGAATTGAGGTTTGAGAGGATGGAATGTACCCGCCAACCCGGGGCTCCGGAGTGAAAGGCCAGATACCCTAACTGATGTCTTATCCTTGTCTCCTGTAAATAATGTAACCTATTATTTTCATTGCAGGTGGCAACAGCAGCAGGGATGGCCCCTGAGAAGTTTAGTGATGGCCCTCAGTCACTTTGCATCCAGAGCCTGGCAAGTCCAGTCCGTACCACAGAACTTAAAGCCAGGTAGGGGCTAAGGCCACTGGCCTGCTTTGGTGTGGGGTCTTCTCCCTTATATCCCCCCAGCATACATATATCTTCCTGGTCTTGGAAATTTCTGTTTGATTGTTTGGCTTTGTTTGTTTGTTTATTTATTTATTTTTTGAGGCAAGATCTCCTTACATAGTACAAGCTGGTCTTAGACTCACTCTGTAATCTAATTTTCCAGCAGTCCTCCTACCTCAGCCTCTCAGCCTTCTCAGTGCTGGGTCTACTGGTGTGTGCCCAGCTTCAAGGAAATTTCTCCTCCCCAAAGTTTTCCTCAGTTATTATTATCTAACCCCATTCTGGTTTTCGTTTTCTTCCTACTCATTAACAAGTTCCCCCTTGCAACTAGAGTGGGTGGTCCCCTCTTGGCACTGACAGACTTTCCACTTGCGTGTTTTCCTTTTGGCCATCTGAGTTCTGAGTGTCCCTGCATGGGGGAGCACATTCAGCTCTCACCTCCAGAACAGCTACCCCATCGCCCCCCAGTCCCGCACCAAACACTTCCCAGAAAGCTATTTTGTCTCCCTTTCTTCCACTCGAGGTAGGGCAGTGGACCTCTCCTCACTGCCTCTGACCAGCTTTTCCACTTTTCCAGGTTCAGTGAGCAATTCTTCCTGTCCAGACGTGGTGTGAGATACCAGAAGTAGAGGCCGAAGCCCGCGTCCCCCATCACCAGTGCCAAATGAGCCCATCACCTGCCCCTGCCTCCACCCTCCTTGCCAGCTGGTAGGTGTGCTGTTCCTGTCCTCCCCCAGATAAGCGGGCGCACGTTATCTCTGGGCATGCTTCCTCTCAGAGACAAGTCTGAACCCCTGGATTCCTCAGCTTCCTGGTGTGTCAGAGCTGCAGGAGTGTGCCGACAGGCCTGCCTTCCCTGGGACCGTTCCTGCTGGTTGGCTTTCCGAGGAGGAGAGCCTGTGTGGGGATGTGGCTCAGAGGCAGAGCGCTCACCTCGTGTGCACAGGGTCCAGGGTCTGAGTCCCCAGTTACATGGCAAAGACGAAGCCTCAGTGACTCCACACTTGGCCGTGCTGACCCCCAAGTCCTGGGCGTGAGAGCCCCTCCTGGTATCCAAGGTCCATCCTTTTCCTGTGGCACAGGCATTTGCGGGGTATGAGAAGGAACCAGTAAACAGATCCCATTTACCCAGGAGAGGAAGGGTATGGTGACAAACGGTCCTTCTTTGGGGCTAGAGATCTGAAGCCCCAGAAGTACACCCAGGGGGAATACCTGATATTTTCGAAGGAAAAGGATTTTATCTGGTGCCCGTTTCCCAGCATCCGAGGCTCTGAGACTGTCCCTCCTCACGCCTCCCAGCTCCCTAGGGAGATGGTTGAGGATAGTTCCTCTCCCTTAGTCCAGGTGTCCTTGTCCTCTGTGGGATTTGGAGAGCTGCTGGGGGTCAGAGCATCTTTCTGCTGCGTGGACATCATAGCTGAAGCCACCTGATCCTTGTGACCTTGGCAGAGCCTCTTTCAGCTGCAGCCCCGACAGCAGGAGCAGCGGACTGGCCGAACTGCCACAGGTACAAGGAGCACTCGCTCTGAGGAAGGCACGCCTCCCTGGCAGGCAGCTGCTTTGAGTTAGAAGTGGAGCAGGTGGGCCACAGTGGGTAAGAGGGATCAAGCAGATGTTAGGAAGCAGGATATGTCCCTGTAAGTAGTCAAGTAGTACATGTGCGTGGGACACCTCGCCAGCGCAGAGCCCACCAACAACAATGACTTCTCTGCCTGACTGGCGCCAGGGTGTTCGCTCCCACCCGTCCTGGTCCCACCTGCTGGGCAGCTGTAGTCCTGGTTTCTGCCACACGAGGGCACTGCCCACCAGTTAAAATGCACCCCTCCTAGCCGAGGTGAGGGCGCCCTTTCTGCAGGGCTTGGAGCCCAGCAGAAAAACAGCGCCACTTGTTCTTCCTGTGAGACAGCCTGCGCCTGCAACACTGCAACACTGCTCCGGTGGCCTGCGGCCTCAGTGCATTCCCACCTGCGCTCCTGCAGCTGCGGCTCCAGTCCTAGCACACTTTTCTTAGGTGTTCTCTCCCTCAGGGTGTGGCCAGCTACAGTTGTTCCCCTTTATTGTCTGCTTGCCTCCATGACGGTTTTGTTTTCTGAGCTAGAGGGTGGGGGGTGAGGGGGGTGGTTCAGGGGGCCTTTCACTAGTGTTCTGAGCAAAGTGTCTGAGGCTGGCCATGGTGGTGCGTGCCTGTGGTTCTAGTACACGCCGGGAGGCTGAAGCAGGAGGATCACTGCAAATCAAGGCCCATAGTGAGTTGAAGGCCAGCCTGAGTCACTTGGTGAGACCAAAGAGCAAAGAATCTTTGTTAGTGAGAAAGCACTGGGGGAACTGAAGACAGGAAAATTAGTTAACCCATCAGCTCCCCAGTACAAACCCACAGAACTCAAGGCAGTCTCAACCCAGACCAGTTCAAGGCTCTGAGCCAAAAGGGCCCGTGGAGGGACCACAGTGGCTAAGAGCCTCATACCCACCGTCTGCCGAGAGCAAGGACCTCCAACCACCCCCGGCCCCATGAAGCCCTTCTGGCTGTGCAGACTCTGGGAGACAACAGAGGTCCTCCTCCTCCCCCAACACCCGAGGCCCCTCCCCAGGAGGACAGCTTGATTAAACAGTCGGTGCTGCTGGAATTACTGCACAGCTGGCGCTCCCCCCAGCACCCCGAGCAGAGCAGCAGTGCAGATTAAAATCTCCAATTAGCGTTAAAGTGAAGTGAGGAGGTGCGGAGGCTGCCAAGGAGTCCAGACGGGGGGCCCGGCCGGCACCCCCACTCTCACCCAGGTTCTGAGTGCCACCCTCGTCCCCTTCCTTGCTGGCTGCTCTCCACAGCACCCAGCACACGTCAGCCTCAAGTTGCTGGGTTGTACTGGGCTTGCTGGGGCCAGGGAGAGGCCCTGCCTAGTGCGGACCCTGTGAGGCTGGAGGAAGAGGAAAGTGGCCACTGCTCATCCAGGGAGAGGCCCTGCTCATGGCCGGGTGGCTGGGCCAGGGTGATGTACACAGCTGCTTCTTTGCCCAGAGCAAGGGCAGACGGCACGAGACCCCCCCAAGCCCTCTTCCTACACGGGGCTTGGAGACGTGGCACCCACATGGGCACCCATATCTATAGTATTCCATCTGTCTGACCATCTTCCCTTACCCAAAGCGTGGCTCCTTCCTTCCTCGCTCCCTGCATCTGCCTGTTGGTTTCCTGTAGCCCAGGGTGGCTAGAGCCAGGCTCATGGGCATTGATGTGTCCTGCACCTGAGTCCCCTTCAGCTCCTCATTATCTTCCTTGCAGTTTGGGTAAGAGCAGAGACATGGCAAGAACAGAGGTCTGAGACCTGCACCCTCTGAACATCACACCTTCCAAAGGCCCTGCTACCATTTACACTTATACCCTGTGCCCACCCAGTGCAGCAGTGGGCAGCACAGGGAGCCACGCCTCAGCTGCCCTCTGCCCTTGGAAGGGAAGTGGAGGTGGTACCCAGCTGACTGAACCTACTCACACCTCCAGAAATTAGACACCAGGGCACAGCGCCACCCTCCCAGGCTGGCACATGCTACCCTGGCAGAGGTTCAAGTAGGCCCCTGTCATCCTCCTACCCTACGTCTTCCTCTCCTCTCTTCCTTTCTTTCCCCCCTTTTTTCTCAGCCAAAGCACAGCTGAGCCTTAGCTGGGTTGGGGAGTGGAGAGACCAGGCTGGGGCGGGGGTGGAGCTCCAACAGCACGCTTTCACCTGCCATTTAATTGGATGTATTTTTAATTAATGGGACCTCTGGGACCAACATGAGACAATCTGAGCTCTGAATAGGGACAGGGGAGGGATTGGAGAAGGGAGGAGGATTGGGCCACTGGGTGCGGTTACTGGGAACCCAGGCCCATCAATCACTGGCCACTTTGCGTGCTGGCATGGAGAGTGGCGAGGTGGTGGAGGAGGGGAGGCACTGGGGAGAGGTGCCAGCATCTCCCCCAGCAGCCAGGTCCTCCAAAAGGCAGGGGCTGTGCTGCTCGACTCAGGTCTGGAGCCTGAAATTGTAGGCAGGAGAGTACGTAAGATCGTTTTCTGGTGTTGGGCCCGGTCAGCTTAGTCCAGGCTATGTGATAAAATTATCAAAGGAAGTTGGGGACAGAGGTCTGAGGTTCCTGAAGAAAGAGGACTAGAGTGCGGGACCATGGAACCAAAGACCGAGGCAGGAGGAGGGAGGGTTGAAGGCAGATTCTGTGTTCTGCTGCGAACAAGGCCTTTCAAGGTTGTGTACAGTGAGTATATGCCTTGGAGTCTGAGTCACAGAAGCTCGTGGCTGTGAGGAAGACACCAGGCCTTCATCTTGCCTGACGCCTTATTTTACAGATATGGAAGCCAAGACCCAGAGGGAAATTCAGTGGAATCGTGTCCTGGAGTTGCTTTGTGCTCCTGAATTTGGAGACTTCTGCAAACAGGAAAAGAAAGCACAGGTAGGTGCCGAGGGAGGAGAGTCAGGTGAGATGGTAAGCAGGTCTCAGGGTCCACAGCGTGAAGTCTCACATGTCTGACCCCTGAGTCCTAGAGCAGCATGGCCAAGGCCTAGAGTTCAGTCCTTCGTGCACACACATGCAGAAGCCAGGGAGGGGAGTCAGGCAGCTGCAGGCTTTCTGGGGTGTTGGCGGGAGACATCTTCTTCACACTGCCTAATATTGCCATGGGCTCTGAGGTCTATCGGGGAGGAAATACAGCAGCACCCTAACTGCTTTGCCAGAAATAAACCCCCTAGTCATGACTAAATATTGAACCTTTTTTGGGTTTTTTTGTTCGTTTTTTATTTATGTATTTGGTACAGGATCTCACTGTGAAGCTTGGACTTGTAGTGATCCCTCTGTTTCCAGCCTCCCCAGCTCTGGGATTACAGGTGTGTGCCACCACGCCTGGACTTAGTGCCAGCCAGCATGGCATGCAGGACTAGGGATTGAACCCTGGTCCCTGCACTTGCCTAAGCGAGTGCTTAGTCTGTTGAGCTATCTCACCAGCCCTTGTTGAGCCTTTTGGAACTCTTGTCACAAGTTTGTGTGCTGTAAATGAAGCCACTGGAGAAAGTCATGCACAAAGTGTAGTGAGAGGTGATCTTCCAGCTCTTGTCTGTGTCTAAGCCTAGAACAAGAGATGGAAGTCAATTGCGAGGCCCTGAAGGAGGAATTAGAAATACCCTGAATTCTTGGGCGACCTGGCCCTGCAGCTCTTAGTCAGATCCAGTCTGGTTCTGGTGGCTTTGATGCCTGGACAGAGAGAGCTGCCACCGCCTTCCCCGCCCCTCGCTCCCTCACTGCTCACCTGCTAGGGCTGAGGAAGCCAGGGTGGCCATGAAGTTTCCCACCAGGTTGCCAAGGGCAGTCTTTCCTGGCACCCTCCTCTTTCCTCAATATCTTTGAGACTTTGTTCTAAGCTTCATGAGGCAAAGTGGGGGCAGGACAAGGATAGGAACAGAGCTTGGAGGCAGTCTATGGAAGCTTTGTCATACTTTCCAGGCCCCACACCTTTCCCATCCCCCCGGAATGCCCTTCCACTCTGTCCATGTCTGTTCCTCTCCTCCCGGCCCCTGGGGAGGAGCAGGATGGCCTCTCCAGTGCCAGCCGCACCCTCACCTCCCTGAGACTCCCCATTCTGCTGACTTGCTGCTAGTCCTCTGCCTATCCACGGCCCGTTGGGTTCGGAGGCCCTCGTATCCCCGAGGACAGCCTGGAAGGACTGCTGCCTTTGAAGGGCTCAGGGCTGCTGCTGGTGAAGACCTCTGCGGGCTGGGAAGGCAGCTCCTGCTGTCGGGTGTATGAGGAAGCCTGCGATGGATGGAAGGAAGATGGGGTGGCATGCTGGCCTTTGGGCAGGGACGCCCACCATGAATGCTGCTTGAGGTTGTCAGTGGAAGCTTTCTCCAAGCTGCTTGTCTACCTAGAACACAACGCAGTGGAGAGGGGCACACCCTGTCACCTTTTGTCCCTCTCTGCTGCAGCAATGGGAGGGGCTGGAAGGCTTTAATGCCCTCACTCCAGGTTCTGGGTGTTTGCTTAAGCAACAGAGCCTCCCAGTCTCTGGCCCTGCCGGCCCTGCCTCACACTCCCAAGGTCTCTGCAGCCCACAGCCAGCCTGGGGCCTGCTCTGGAGTCCAGGAGAAACCTGGAAGGAGGTGGACGAGCTGCGTGGGAGGCAGCAGTGCGGCCTCTGGGATTCCCTGTCTTCCAAAGGAAAGGAATGGGTCAAGGTGCCCAGCACTGACCTGGGCACAGCTTCCTTTCTATGGGACCGCTCCTCCTCCCTGGCCCAGCTTTCCTCTGCCTGGGAGAGCTGTCGAAGCCCAAGCCTGTCACTTAGATCCCCTGAGGATGCCCATGCAGGCCCCTCTCTGGAGCTCCGGGAATGGAGAAGGAAGGAGTGTAGGAAGCAGCGAGGGGTAGGGGAGTGGATGGTGCCCATGAGCACCTGAGGAGAAGCTGCTGCCAGAGAGGAAGCCGCAGGACACGCCTGCCTGAGACAGCCACTGTACCCCGCCCCCCCTGCGCCCCTCATGCCAGTGAGCTGTGTGCCTGAGTGCCAGCTCTCCTGGCTGGCAATCCCGTTCTGTGTGCAGGCAATCAGCTCCCTGCCCCGGCACAGCACATGCTGGGCTCTCTCACGCTCCTTCACTTGCGCATCTCCATGTGTCTGTTGCACAGATTCTGAGGGATGCAGGGGGTGGCCCTGTGGGAAGGGGGTGGGTGGGCCCTGGGCCCTTTAGGTGCTTACTTGCGAGGCTGGCAGAGTAGGGGGGCGAGGCTCCTGACAGCTCAGAGGAGCCCGAAGTTGAGTGATTCATGGCAGTGGGGGTGGCTCATGAAAACCAGAGGTGAGGGGACCCAGCCTGGTAGAGCTCTCCCCACCCCAGTTCTCCCCACTCTAAGGTCTGTGTTAGGGGAGGCCCCAGCCATAAAAGGGTCAGGGGATAGGTGAGCCCGACCCTCTCCAGTGAGGGGCTCCACAGGAAACGCTAGGAATGCCCAGGTAGCCTCACCTACTATCCCCACAGCTGTGCATGTGCAAGGTAGCATGGTCCCCCATCTGATCCCAGGAGAGGACACAGCTACTGTCCCTCACCTGCCTATCTAGAACCCTGTGGAGCCAGCTGACAGCTGCTTAGAAAGCATATATATTTTAAAGCCCCACTGCCACCAGACCAGAACCTGGAAAGATTCTTACCTCCTCTCAGTACTGTCCACCGTAGAACAGATACCTGGGACCAGAGAGGAGCAGCTAGGGGCGCTGACTGGCTGGACAAGCTATGGCAGACTGAGAATGGACCAGAACCATAGGTCTTCAAAAGTACGGATGTCCTTCTCATTCCACGCCAGGTAGGCAAGGTACACTTCTCCATCCTTTCTGGATCAAGAGAAGACAGGACAGTGCTGGAGGTCACACCAGGAGAAAGAGACCAGCAGGTGGATGCTTAGAACCATCCATGCCCCGGCCATAGCCCTGGAGTCCGGGATGGACCTGGCCAAAGAAACAACCAGGGCTCTGGTACCAGTGTATCTGGGCCCTGAAATGGACACCAATCTCTGGCTCAGAGGATAGGCGAGAGGAACGGGATCTGTGACAGGGCCCCAGTTCCCTTTTGCCACTTAGGTCCCTCCTGTTGCCAGCAGTTCCTCCTAGGCTAAGAGGCCCATACCCAGCTTCCCCTAAAGATCCAGAGATGGCTTTGCTTGGAAAAAGAGACTATATGTACTTTATGCAGGCCAGTGGGGTCAGCCCTATGCACCCCTTTCTCCCTAGCCGCCACAAGCAGCCCAGGGAGCCCAGGACAAAACTTGGTTCTGATTCAACACATTCCTGGGCTCTGGATATAAAAGTGGCACTGTGAAGGGGCGCTGAGTGTACCGGGACAGCGCACGTAGGCAGGGTGGGGTGCTGGGCCCCAGGAGAGAGGTAAGAATCCCCTCCCTGCGGGCGCTCCTGATCCTGGCCGCTCCTCAGCCCCCTCTCTCGCCCTTTTCTTTCATGCCTCACTAGCAAACTCTCCTGGCCTCCTCTGCTCCTGGCCACTGCGTCCCCTCCACACTAAGAGGACACCGGGAGTGCTCGTCTGTCTGTTCCCTGTACTTTTCCTTTACTTACTTCAGCTTTTCCCAGCTCCCTGCTTGAAAGCTACCTGTTTTTGAGGCCTTTGCACCAGAAAATGCCACCAGGATTGAGCCCAGGCCCCCACAGTCCGCGGCTTCCCTGACATCCTGCAGGTGCCTCTGGGCTCAGGAGGACTCATCTGCCCTCGTCCTGGCCACACGGATGCCCAGGCCTACACTGGCGTCTGAGGCCCTGCCCTGGGGCGGAGGGTAGACCTAGGTGTGCAGCGGGCCCAGTGCTGCGTGCGTGTGTGCCTGTGCGCTGGGCACACTGCTTTATTAGTGTTATTTCAGCATTGTGATGCAGAGAGAGTAAGTGTAACAGCTGCTCCTTGCTCGCAGTGTTTATTGTTACCTAGAGACAACCTCTTGGCTTTTTCCCAGCTCCCCTCCCCCCAGCCCAGCCCCCTCCCTGCCAGCAATCCTGCTCTCCCTACACTGATGGGAAATTTATAGCTTGCCCATGCCATGCCTTTAACCCTGTCCTGTCCACTGGGCAGATGGGCCAGGGAAGCCAGGGTGGGCAGTGGGCATGCTTGGGCCTCAGCAGGGCTGAACCGCGGGGGTGGGGGAGGGAGTAGTGACACATCCCTTCTGTTCTGTGTCCAGGCTCAGGCCCTGGTTGCCCTCTGAAGAAGAGAGGAGAGGAAAGAGGCTTAGACCGGCCTCAGGATCCTGGAAGAGTTCATTTGGACCCAGCTTCAGGATCCGACATCCTTCTGGCAAGACCCTTCTCTTCCCGGGACATCTCTGAGCCCCCAGCTGTGTTGGCTAAACCAGAGCAAATACAGCCAGGTCATACTGAGAGGGAAGTGAAAAACCACGTACAGACTTCTAGTCCTCCTTTCTGTCTGCTGGTCCTCCTTACTGTCTGAGAGAGGTAGCTACAGAGATGTCGCACCAAGAGGCTTGGGCTTGGGATGCTGGCCAAACCTCGTTGGCTGGGCAGATCCAAAGCCTACCTTAACCTCAGTCTGAGATAGTGCAGAGGTCCCAGGAGACTCCTGGCTAATCCTCACATCAGCTTGGTCTGCTTGTCCTTCCTGCTCCATTTCTCCTGTGTGTCTTTTGGTTTGGTTCCTTGGAGCAAAGGCCAAAGAGACTGAAACATCCTTGTCATGGCCTCGGCAGAGCCCCTGGTACCATTTGTGGAGGGGTCATGAGCAAACCAGGCCATTGCTCCCCACCCTCCCCGGAAGCATGAGAGGGAAAGGGGTTGGATGGAGTAGGCAAGATGGAGGTTAAACACATGGCAAACTTCCTCACGGGATCAAAGACTTCAGCAGAACGTGCCTGCTCCTCGCTGGAGCTCTGTCTGCAGCCCTTGAGGAGCAGGAGTCTGTGCCTGCGTGTATACACACACTGGGGGAACATCCCTGCAGCCTCCTCACAGCGCACCTGCTCGCCATCCCAATATAATACCTGTGGTACTTAGATTGCAAGTTAATATGGCAGAGCCAGGTCCCCGTGCCAGCTCCACCACTCGCCAGCTACCTTGGTAAGTCACTTGGCCCCTTTGAGCCCGAGGTTCCCTACCCGGTGTATAGGTGAGCAGTTCCCCTGGGGTGTTGTGAGAATCTGTGAACTCCTGTGTGAGGCACCCAGCAGGAGAGCAGTGTCACTGTGTGGAGCCAGCAGGGCCAGCATGGTTCCACACCCCGTGGTGCCCCACATGATTTTCTACATATAATGGACTAGCGTGTCAGTGCCCTGTCAAGGACCCAAGCTCCCCATTCGATCAGTTTCTCTATCCCCAGACCCCCTTAGCCAGGATTGAAGCCACTGACCCGTGCCACCTCTTAGGTGCCTGGACGTTCATTCCACCCAGGATGAAGTGGGAGAGCAGCCCGTAGGAGGATAGCAGCAGCTCGCTTTCTCCAGGCACCGGGCCGTTTGCTGAGTGCACTGACCAATCCCAGAGCAGCCCGGGAAGAAAAGAACTCCCTTTACTGGGAGTCTACTGTGTGCCAGCATTATGCTGGTGGTTTTGTTTTGTCTGAGGTAGACCTTCATCGTGTAGTCTAAGCTGGCCATGGTGATCTTCCTGGCTCGGTGAAAGTACTGGGATTACAGGTGTGTACCATGTCTGGCTCTGGGTGTTTTGGAAATTTTTTTATTTTTGTATTGAGAATCGAACTCAGGACTTTGTACTTGCCAGGCAGGTGCTTGTGCCACTGAACTACATCCCTAGCCCTGTGGGTGTATTTTTTAAAGTATGTTTAAAGTCTATAGAGGTTTTTTTAAATTTTATTTTACATTTATTTTTTATCACTTACATAAATGATTTATAAGTCTGATCCCCTATTTCTAGTCATTTAGTGTTTTGTTTGTTTTTAAGCAGGGTCTTGCTATGTAGTTCAACCAGGCCTTGCTATGTAGTTTGTAGCCCAGGCTGGCCTTGAACTAATGGCAGTCCTTCTCTCGGCCTCCTGAGTGTGGGATGACAGCTGTGTGCCACCATGCTCAGCTCATTTAGAAATTTTGCTGTAAATATTATGGCAGTAAATATATGAACTGATGAAACTTCCTCTTTTTTATTATATTTATTTGGCATAGGGTCTCACTATGCAGCTAGAACCCAGAGTGATCCTCCTGTCTCAGCCTCCTCAGCCCTGGGCTTGCAGGCATGTGCCACCACACCCAGTTTTGGGGGTTGCCAGAGAGCCCTCTGGAGTGCAGGACCAGCATGGCATGCAGCGTCAGGGATCAAAACTGGGTCTTTGCACTTGCCAAGCAGGCACTTAGACCGCCTAGGTATCTCACAAGCACCTCTTTGTTTTGTCTGTACATGTGTCTGTGGCACTAAGGATTAAACCCAGGGCCTCGAACACACCAGGCAAGTGCTCTACCCCTGAGCTACAGTCCCAACCCATTTTTAATTTTTATTTATTATTTTCATATATATATATATGAAATATATTTCATATATAAATAATATATGTGGTACAGGGTCTCACTGCACAGCTCACACTCACAGTGATCCTGTTTCAGCCTCCCAAGTCCTGGGATTGCAGGCATGCGCCAACATGCCCAGTCTTGGTAGCATGTTGGTAGCTCAGCACACCTGGGGGTGGGACTGGCGTGGCATGCAGTCATGGGGATCAAACCCCAGTCCCTGTGCTGGCCTAGGCAGGCACTTAGTCCACTGAGCTATCTTGCTGGCCCTCAGTTTTTACTTATTTATTTGTCTATTTTTGAGACAAAGTCTTGCTAAGTTGCCAAGGTTGCCCTAAGACTTTGAATATTGTTGCCTCAACCTCTTGACAGCTGAGCCTATAAATGTGCACCCTGCTTGGCTTCATGCATTGCTAATAATAGATTCCAAGAAGTGGAATTACTGGGTCAACAGATAGAAATACCCACCCCCCACGGTTAGGATCATTCTATTGATGTAGCCTAATGAGAATAATATTTATTAACCTCCCTCTCTGGAATTCTACAATGAGAATACATGGGCAACTCCTCCTTCCCTATACCCAGCAGACATTAATAATTTATCATAGCTTTTTTTTTTAATACCAGGAATCGAACCCATGACTTCATACTTGCCAGGCAGGCACTGTGCTGCTGAGCTATATCCTAACCCATCATAGCTTAAAAGAGAGAGAGAGATAATTATGGATTCACATGCTGCTAAGAAATAATACAAAGACCACTTGCCCACTCTCAGTGAAGGGCAACAGTTTGCAAAACTGTTATAACGGCACAGCTTGAATATTGACAGTGCTGCAATCCATCAGCCTTGTAAATATTTTTCTTGTATGTGTGTGCACGCGTGCACACACACCCTATTAAGCCCTAATCTGTTTTATTACCTGTGTAGGTGTGTGTGTCCGCCACGACAGTCCCAGCACCACAGAGCTGCCTTGTGCTCCCTCTTTATGATCACACTGTCTCCCTACCACCCACCCCGCCCCCTCAGCATGTTGCGCTGCTACTCTGTCCTCTTCTTCTGAATCGTATCACTTCAAGGATGGGGACAAGCAGCACGGGGCCTTTTAGGCTTGGCTCTCTTCCCACCTGCAGTTCCCTAGAGATCGTCCGAGTCCTCATGTGAATCAGTGGTGGTCGCTTTCACTTATCCTGCTGTAGATATACCACAGTTTCTTTAACCATTCACCTGTTGACGGACATCTGGGCTGATTTGGGGTTTTGACTATTACAAATAAAGCTGTTCTGGGCTAGCGAGATGGTTCAGCAGTCTACAGCACCTGCTTGGGCAAACTTAGGCAACCTCAGGGACCGAGGTTCGATCCCCGGCACCACATGCTGCACCAGCCCCACCCAGGGCAGGCTGAGCTGACCATAAGAGATAAAATAAAGCTGTTCTGAACGGTCATGTATGGATTTTTATATGAATATTTTAATATTACCGACTTGTCGATCAGCACAGCTCCCTCACTGTGTCTCTGGTCCGAGCAGTAAATGCAGAAGGCCATTTTTCTTAGCTTGCTGAATGTTGCATGGTCACAATTATGAGCCCCCGTTATGGTTTCAACGGGTCCCCCAAAGTCTTGTGTGCACACAAGCAGGCCGTTGAAGGAGGCTTGGGTGGTGGGGTGTTGTGGATGCCTTACTCTCAGAAGGGGGTGCAGTGGGCAAAGACAGCCACTGGGGCAGGGCCAGAAGGGCCTGCCTCCCTCTCTGGCTGCTCCCTTTTCCCTGCCCGGACCTGAGCACCCTTCCTCCTCTTGAACCCTTCTGCCGTGTGCTTCCAGGTTTGAATCCACTGAATGGGCTGGAACTTCTAAAACGGAAGCCAAAATAAATCTCTTCTCCCTTTCAGTTGCGGGTGTCAGATACGGTGCATCAGCCATGAAGCAAGTGACTAAAACACCTGACCAGGTCCTTAGGTGAGGAAACTGAGGCCGAGAGCAAGTCGTTCCTCAGGATGGCATACTGTTACAGGGCCCAGAGGAGCTCTCAGGTGATGGGCTTCCCGGCAGGTGGCCTCGGGCAGTGTAGGGCAGGGCGAGTGGAGAGGCCTTTCCCCACTCGCACTGGAGCAGAGGAGGCAGAACGCCAGCGCAGAGCGGGGCCTTCACCTCCGTCCTGCTCTTTCCCTGACCCAGGCAACCCCCAGCCAGCCAGGCCTGAAGAAGCTGGAGAAAAAGTGGTGGTGCCATCCCTCAGTGTCTAGGCACGGTTGAGGGTGATGGGAAGACCTGGAGCTGCCCCGGTGGGACAGCTGGCAGGGAACCCAGTGTCCAGAAGAATTTCAGCCTCTCCTGGGAGCTATGTCTGACCACCTCCCACTTTGGGTGGAGGTGGCCATTTAAAAAAAATTCCTAAAAAAAATTTTTTTTTTAAACTCCTTCAGTATTGGAGATTCAAATAGGTCCTTCACACTGAGATACATCCCCAGCCCTCTTCCTATTTTTTTTTTTAATTTTTTGTGGGACCAGGGTTTGAACTCACGACCTTGCACTTACAAGGCAGACACTTGTGCCATGGAGCTATCTCCCCCCAATTTTTAATTTTGAGAGCATCTCACTAAATCATTAAGTTAGGGCTGGCCAAATAGCTCAGCAGATTAAAGCACCTGCAAGCAGGTACAGGGGCCCAGGGTTCAATCCCCGGGCCTTCTATGCCAGCCCCACCCCCAGGGCATGCTGAGAGGGCAACTGAGACTGGGCATGGTGGCGCACACTTGTAATCCCATCTCTTGGGAGGCTGTAAACAGGTGGCTGTGAGTCAAATCTAGTAGTGAGACCCTCAACACCCTGTAGACCCTTCCCTAAAATACAAAACAAAGAATAATCATTAAGTTGACCAAACTGGGTTCAGACTTCAGATCCTCCTGCCTCAGCCTCCCAGGCCACTGGGATTCTGGGAATGCAGCACCACAGCCAAGGGAGATGGCCGTTCACCATCTTGGTTTTCCTTACTTACTTGCAGCTCCCAAACTAGGCTGAGGGTGCCTATTGCTGTCTCCTTTGGCCAGTCAGGGACAGTCTGCCTTCCAGCAGCACCCAGTAGTTCCAGCGACAGGGGTGAGTGCAGCGGCTGGGTAGGGACAATGGGGCCCGTGCCCTCCACTCCACTCCACTCCACTCCAAGCCTTTGTCTTGGCTGGAAGTCCCAGGCAAGGGGCCTCTCTGCTGGCTCTTCCCTCCTGCTCAGCAGGGCAGGAGTCTTCCTGACTCACAAATCCTGGGTCCAGCTGGGAAGACAGCCCCTTCCCTCTGAGGCAGTGTAGGCCCTAGTGAGAGGGGGCCTCAGGACGCCTCTGTGGCTGTCCCTCTGGTCCAGGTCCTCTCCTTCTCTGGCACTGTTCCTTCCTTCTTTCCTTTCCTTTCTCTCTCTCTCTCTCTCTCTCTCTCTCTCTCTCTCTCTCTCAGCAAGTTTTTTATGTGATTACAGGCACTGCATGGTAATTAGTGCTAAACTCATTTGCACAACTACAGTTAATTGGCTACAACAATTAATTAATGTGTTGGAAATTTGGCACTGGAAAAAAAAAAGTTTGTCATCAAAAAAAGGGCAAAAAATTGTAGAGTGAGGTACCCATAAAAATCCAGGGCAGGCTCCAGAAGCGCAGCTGGGCCTGCGGCCTGTGGGTGCCTCAGACGCCTCTCCTCCCAACTTTAGGACGGTTTCTGTTTTCTTGTCTTTTTCTCCCATCTTTTCTCTTTCTCTTTTTTCTTTTCTTTTTCTTTTTTTTTTTTTTTACAACTTAAGCAAACTCATTTCCCTGATAAAATATAGCATGACTAATGGCTGGAGCATGTAAAAATCATTGGGAAAATGTCCTTGGAAGACGAATGCATTTTCAGCAGAATAATTAACTTAATTAACAAATTCACATGCATATTCATCAGGCTATTAATGTCTTCTCGGCTCAGCTTGATGAACATTGCGGTAATAACCATCTCATTTACATACTGCATTCTACTGCGATCCAAAACAGACAACATACAGGCGAACACACACTCGCATGCACACACAACACGGCTTGGCTTCCAGGTTGACCGAGAGCGCGTGTGCGTGGGGGAGGGGCAGAGCGGGCGGGTGGGCGGGCGGGCGGGACCCCGACTGGGTGGCGGGCGCCGTGGCGGGTCAGGAGTCAGGTGCGCCGCGAGCCGGGCGTGCCCGCATGCGGCCGTCCGCGGAACTTCCTCCTCTCTCTCTCTCTCCCTCTCTCTCTCTCTCCCTCCCTCTCTCTCTCTCTCTCTCTCCCCTTCTCTCCCTTCTCCCCCTCCTCCCGTGTTTCCTTTTCTCCGTGTCATTTCTCTCTCCTCGCGCTCCCCACCCCGCCATCTCTCCGGGGAAGAACTTGGTATCCGTGCCAACTTTTCCCCTCCCCTCCCCTCCTCCCTCTCCCCTCTTCCCCTCTCCCAACTGCTGCCAGCCGGCGTCAGCGCCGAATTGCCATCTCCTTGAGCTCTCTGTGGAGCAATCTCGGGGAGCAGTAAGGTGTGACGCGGGCTCTGCCGGCTTCGCAGCACCGCCTGCGGAAAGAGCGCGGGATGGAGGAGGAAGATTAAGAGAAATCGGCGGCGCGGGGCTCGGCTGCCATTGGTGTGCGGAGCGAGGAGGAAGGGAGCGCGGGCGGGGGAGAGGACGGGGGAAACCAGCAGCTGTCGGCCTAATTCTTCTAACACTCTGCTTGTGGTCATATTAGAAAAACAGATTATGCCCCTCGGTGCCACTCACTTATACTTGACATACGTTAATGTTCTATATCTCCATTCCCGGGTCTCGATGCGGTGGACGCGGGGCCAGGAGGCCGGCCGCGCGGCCAAGGGGCCCGGACGAGCCTGGCCTCTCGCTCCCGACCTCGTTCTGCCCTTAGAAAGCGAGCCCGGACCCAGCCTTCGCCAGAGGCCTCCGCCGGTCCCAGTCTGCAGCCCCTAGCAGGCAGAGGTCAGAGGACCTGGAGGCCCGTCGCCCTAAAGTCACCTTCCTCACTTCGGACCTCCTCGTGGGGGCCCAGGGGAGTAGCTCTGAGGCACCCCCAGCCCGAGCCTTTGGGGGAGCCGTCCACTCCAGCCAGGAGTCAGGGGCGGGGGGCAGAGAACGGAGCCTTTGATAATGGCGCCCAGAGGGGGTCACAAAGAAACCTTGAGTAGAAAAAGGCCACGAATGTTTCTGGGTTGCTATGGAAACCAGGTTTCCTCCTCCCTCCTCCTCCTCCTCCCGGCAGGAAGGGAGGAGTGTCTGCGGCCTTCTCCGCCCGCCAATCCTGAAGGCCGCGCGGCTGGGTGGAGCCTGCGAGGGCCTCTGGAGGGGCTGGCTCGGGGAGCAGCCCGGCCCCCCGGCCTGCGGTCCGGAGCCCTCTGACCCTGCCACCCCTGCCTCTCCTCCAACATTCAGTCAAAAGAAGCTTTTTCCTCTGGTGCCTCGTCCTCCGAGGAGACCTGTTGCTTAGCAACCGCTAGTCCTTTCCTAATAATTCGCAGGGGCTGAGAGATATAATATCTGTCTCTATATTCAGTTCCCTTCCCCTGTCTATTTATATTTAATAACCGAAGCCCTGTCTTGGGTTCCCGCGGCACCTGCTGTGGAGGGCTGGCCGGGTGCTTAAGCCCCAGCCTGAAGTGTGGGAGAAGGCAGAGTGGATGGGGTTCAGAGGAGCTGGGGAATCATTCTCCTGGCCACCAGGAGAGAGGAGGGAAGGTACTTAGGACACAGGGACGTCCGCAGGCGTTCCTAGGGTCAGCTCCGAACCTGGGACCTGGAGCAGAGCCCCGGGCGGCCGCCCACGCTCCCCGCTGCCCGGTCCCAGGGAGGGAGCCCCGCAGCTTGGTTCCTGCGTCTGCATGTTGGTCTCCAAGAGGGGGCGCTGTGCCGAAGTAGGGCCCCGACGCCCTGGCTGTGTCTCAGAGTCCTATGGTCACTAGGAAGGACTTCTGAACTCTTCTCCAAAAAGCGCCCCCAGCTGATGGAACAATTCCGCACCGGAGTGGCGCCCGAGCACTGGCTTTGGGCGGCTCTTCCTTACCCTCCTGTGCTGTGGGTTACCACCTGCTTAACCTTGTAAATCCCTCCTGGCTGTAGGGTTTACCTTGCTGGACTTTGGCAGGCTCTGTTAAATATGTGAATGAGAATGCCGAGCAGCCCGATTCCACTTTCAGGCGATGGCTGGGGCCAGGAAGGTGCCCTGCTCCCTGCCTGACCCTGAGCTCGGGCTCGGGCAGCTCTGCCTCTGCCCACCCCCTCTGCAGGCAGTAGGGCCGCAAATCTTCGCCCCTGGTGGGGGTGGGGAGGAGGCTGGGAGTTATAAATTCAAACCAAACACGGAGCTGTCTCGGCACAGCCATATGGTGGCATCCCTGTCATCCTCCTCACCTCCAGGCCCAACCTCAGACCTTGGTCCCCAGCGGCCAGACAGCAGGCTGGCTGACACCACGCTCCCTGACCTGCTACTTCCCTGGCCGCCACCCTCACCTCGCCGCATCGGGCTAGCTCACAGACTCACAGACTCACAGTTTCACCCACCATACCCCCCTTCTCCGAACCTCTTCCAACCCGAGCCTTCTGTGGGAGACAGATGGGGTGTCTGTGATGGAAAAGGCTCTGGGCTCTACGCCGCCTTGAGTGGGCAGCCCCCTCCTCAGCTCCCCACTGCTCCCTCTCCCCACCTAAGACACTCAGATTCACCCCAGGCACCCCTGGGAGCTGCTGAGGAGGCCGGCTCCTCCCAGCTCAGCCTCCACATCTTTCTGGAAGGCCGGTGCAAGGAGGAAGTAGTGAGGGGGCTGGGGGCCCTGCAAGGAGCGGCTGAGGAGAGGAGAGAGAGGCCTGGGCCTTTCCTGGAAGGCTAATGGCTGGGGTGGGGGACCCTGAGTAGACAGAGAGGACCAAGCCCATGTAGCTCTTTTGCTCCAGAAATCTGGGGTCCCCAGAGGGAGACGCAGCACAGGGGAGGGCGAGGGAGCTAACATTCTTAGGGCCTGGCACTGGACCAGGGCCACACCTTTCCATCCCTGCCTCCTGGCCAGCAAGTGAGGAGTCAGGCTGAGGGGCTTCTCGGGGTCGGGCCGGCCCTGCCCTGCTCCTGCCATGGCCCCGCTGTCTCCTCCTGTGCTGGCTGCTCTGCTCTGTCTCCCTGCAAGCGCCTCCTCCACCGCTTGGATGAGACGCAGTCCCCCGGCCCGGCTCTTCCGTGGCACAGCGTGTCCTCCCACAAAGGGCAGTGATTTCCCACCTACTGTGGAGTCATCTGAATGTGCACGGGTGCAAGGTTCCAGCAGGGCAGTGGCCACCTTGGCCTGGGCTCCGCACCACACCTCCCGTGAGGCAGTGTCCCCGTAAGCGTTTATTGAAAGAACACGTGAAGGACCAAGGACATCTCGGTGGGCTACGCCCGGATTCTGGCAACCCAGTATCAATAAGGGTCCTGGGAGTCAGGCCACTGCACTGTCTCCAGAGGAAACCATCAAGGCAAGACCAGCCCTCATTTGGGTGTCCAGGGCCTGCTCCAGAGAGCCAAGCCCTGCCTGCCTGCTCTACAGCTTCCACAGGGCCTGCGAGGGTGCAGCACCCCCAGAACAACTCCCGTGCACAAGCCTGACACCTCTTGCAGGAGCTGCAAAGGAGGGGAGTTCCGTCAGAGAAGGGTGTGCTGCAGAAAATCCCTCTTCTCTGCCTCAGCCAAAATTGCAGAGACCATCTGCTGCCGCCCCTCTGTCTGCTTCTGTCCTCGTTCCCTGGGCTTTGGGCAGGAGCTGGTTAAACTCGGTAGGAGGGACAATCAGTCTGCATGGAGCAAGACAGGCTGTGCATTCCCTGAAATGCCCAGAAACCTGAGGGCAGAGCTATGCCAGGTGACCAGAACAGAGGACACGGGTCCTGCATTCTTGGGAAGCAGAGTACATAAGGTGGCCCCTGGGAGGTGTCCGCCGCCAGCCCAGGGCTTTGGCTGATTTCTTTGCTTTTTGACCTCAAACAGGTCTGAAGGGAATTAAAGTTAGGCCAGGCTGGTCACTCTTTACCCTGCCTGGCCACGCCCAACCCCAAATCTGGTATGAGCACACAGATAGCTGTCAGTCTCCAAGCCCAGGGCATCTCTGCGACTCAGTGCCAATTCCCAGTCCTCAGGGCAACTTCTCATCCAGTCTGCTTCCCTTGATGGTACCCCCTCACACCCCGATATCTAGGGTCACGAATCTGGAGCCATTCTAGGGAATGTTCTCTCTCTGACCCCACCTGTTCTCTGGGCCCTTCCTAGAGCAAGATGATCCAGGCTGCAGGCCAAGTGCTGTGTCCTCATCAAAGGCAACATCTGTCCCCTCCAAGAAGATAACCCTGGAGGGAGGGGGAGAAACAGGCACAAGGGAGAAACCCTAATCTTGCCTGGGCCTTCACCCCACATTCCACTGCAGGCATCCATGGGGTCTGGGGCCAGAAAGCCACAGAGGCTCACACTTGCCCAGGCCCCCATGCAGGCTTCACGCCTCCAAGCCCCCGCCTCGGAGAGCCCCTCCTGGGCTTACCCAGCTACCTGGGCCGCTGCCGCTGCCAAGCGGCCTTCTTTTATTCATGCGTTGTTTTATTGCTGGCAACTGCTGCTGCTTGCCGCTGTTGGAGGCGTTCCTGCCAAATCCATCCCAACATCTTGGCCTGGCATCAGGGCGGCATGCTAATGTGGAAATTTAAAGAGCCGCTCTCGGCTTTAAATCGGAATTTTAAATGAGCAGCAGTGCTCCGAGGGGACCCAGGCAAAATCGAACAGTATCTGATTCACCCTTCTTCCTCCCACACGCTCAGCACCACCCTGAGTTCCTCCCACAGCTCCCTTTAGTTTGGGGTGGGTGGCCCGAGAGACACGAAGCAGCGGAGCAGGGGGACCAGGACAAAGGAGCCGGTGCAAGCCAGGGTTATCTAGACCAGTGTGTGTGGGGGGGTGTCTCTCACCCAGGACCAAGGAGGGCCCCACTGCCTGCTGTCAGAGGCAGGGGAGCAGGGCCGGGGACGATGGCACTGAGGACCCTTTACTTCCCATTGTACCTAGAAACAGGAAGAGAGAAGGTGGAATTCCACAAAGGCACCCCCACACAACACGTGCCTCACTCGTGCCGGATGGCGTGCCACATTAGTGCGTGGGGACCGGCGGGGCTCGAGCTGGGAACCCCGCCCCACACACCCACGTGAACTCTCGGATCTCCTGTGCACAAGGGGCACTAGCCCCACGCAGGGCAGTCTCGCTTCCATTTCTGAGCCCCTCCTGGGCCTACCCAGCTACCTGAGCTGCTGCTAGTGCAGGGTAGGTTGGCTCCCGAACATTTTAGTTGGCCTGGACTGCACCCCAGGGTTTTCCATGGCTCCCCATGTCCCAGTTCCTGGCAGCCACTTTGAGTCAGCTGGAAGGATGGGCAGGAGCAGGAGATAGATATCTGGGGTCACACTTTGCACCTGTTCTGGCCACAGTGTGGTGTCCTCTTTGGTGACCCCTAGCTGATGGGCTCAGACATGTCACCAGCAAAGGGTGCTGGGCACAGCCTGCGGCTCCCTGTCACCCTTCTCACTTGTCTCCAAGAGACAGGTGGCCCCTCATTATGAGAAAACAGAGCCTACCCTCCAGGAGGCAGGCATGGTGCCTGCCTTAGCACAGTGTTTCACAATAGTCAAGAATCTGACCACCTTGTCCCCACTGTGCGTCACAGCCGCACAGTGACCTCAACCTGACCCGGGGCTGCCAGGCCAGGGGATGCTCCCAGACCTGCCCCAAGATTCTTCCTGTCTCAAAGAAGTAGGCAGCCCCTCAGGGGTTAGTGTGGCTGCCAGCCAAGAGGCTTGGGGCAGGCCTGGGGCATGCAGCTGGCACCTGCCCACTGGATCCCCGAGGAGCACTGTCCTCCCCCACTCCCGTGGTCACATTCAGATGATGTCTGGGCTACAGGGAGACCGGAACTCGCCACTCCTCGTTCTCGAGAAAACTCCCCGAGAGAACACTTGCCACCTCCCTTGCGGCTGCACTCCTACTCCAGCACTGGCCACCAAGCCTGCATCCCCTGAAGACACCAGGCAACTGTCCCAGGCAGAGAGGGGAGACCTAGGGCAGGGGACCTGAGAGGTGGGGCACGGGCTGTGGGCCGGGGGGGAAGTTGTCAAGGTCCAGGAATAGATGAGGAAGCAGAACTCCATGTGAGCAAGACAGTCTTGGAGACAAGAAGGGCACGGGCTCAGTGACTCTGCCTCTCATCTAATTAGCAACATGCAAATAATATGCAAATAGCACCCTCTTTGTTTGGAAGACCACAGGCCTGTGCTTTTTGGAAGTGGATTGCAAGCAGACCTGTAGGCAGCATCTCTGGCCCCCCTAGACATGGGACACTCGGGCTTAGGAGAGAGGACAGAGTGTGGCCATCTGGCCGCAGCTTATTCTCTGAATGAACTCCCTTCTGTGGGCCTCAGTTTCTCTGTGTGAAACAGAAGACCATCCTGGATGGAGCTAAGGCTGCTTGGCGGTGCCAGCATTCTGGGGTTCTGTGACCTGCAGCCCAGGGCCAGTGTAAGGTGGGGTGTGGGCTCCATGGGGGGTGGAGGCCAAGGCCCTTGGCCTTCCTGCCCCTGCCCCCCTCCACGCCTCCACACGCTTCCGTTCCAAGTGTGGGCAGTTTCCTCAAGGCAGTGTTTTTTCCCTCCCCACACCTTTAACCAGCTTCCTGTGAGTAGAACGTCCACCCTGCCTTAGTCCCTGGTGGCATTTCAAGCTCAGCCAGGTGACCCAGAAGAACCTCCCCTTCTCAAGATTCTTTTCCCCAATCATTTATTTATATATTTACTACAAGGTCTGGGGGTGGGGGCATGCAGCTCAGACTCGCAGTGATCCTCCTGTCTCAGCCTCCCCAGCACTAGGATTACAGGTGTGCGCCAACAGACCAAGATTTGGTGGCTGACTTGGCACAGCAGGCAATACCAGGGATCAAACTCGGGTCCTTGAGCTTGCCAGGCAGGTGCTGAGACTACTGAGCTATCTCCTCAGTTCCTCAAGATTCTTAATCACATCTGCAAAACCCACTTTCGTAGGTAACATGCACAAGTCCTGAGGAATCACACATGGGCAGATGGAGGGGGGGTGTTACTGTGAATTGAACTCAGGACCTCGCACTTGCCAGGCAGGCACTGTACTGCTGAACTATTATCCCCTCCCTCATTTGAAACAGGGTCTTGCTTTGTAGCTCAGGCTGGTCTTGAGTTCCCAATGATCCTCCTGCCTCAGCTTCTGGAGTGCTTGGATCACAGGTGTGTGCCATCAGACCTGGCTGTATGGATCTTTTAAGAGCATTATCAGACTACCAAAAGAAGTGATGACGTCTTAAATTTTACCCCAGTTCTTAAGTCTACCAGATGGCAAACATAGCAGTACTTTTTTCCTGTCTCATTTGCATCTTACAACAACCGGAAGAGGTAGACATGAAGGCCTCTATCCTGCAGGTGAGGAAGACCAGGCCTAGAAGGACTGGATGAACCACTCAAGAGCACACAGCTGGGAGGGGAAACCCAGGTGAGCTTGGCTCCAAAACCTGGCACTGTTTTTCTTCACCAACAGCCTCTGGACCCATCCCAGCCCCTGGTACCGAGAACAGACAGGTGGGTGGGCAGGCGGGAGGACCAGGCTCAGCCTCCAATGATACTGCCTCAAGCTTCCTTCTGCCAAAGCCCCCTGATCACCCCTCTCTCTAATCCCCTCCACCTCTGACCCTTTTCTCAAAAGCCTGGAATCCCCCCTAATTTTCAGTCCCTGCCAACTACTGGTGCCCAGAAGGGTGGCACGGTGCCTAGACTTCAGAGAGGAGCTAGCAGATTACGGAAGCAGAGGGACATCTGGAAGTCACCTCTTCCAACCTCTGCCACAAGGACGAGACTGAGTGGGTCGGCTCAGTGCGCACGGAAGGGCGAGGCGGCCGCTTCTGCCTTAGGTCCCTTTCTCCAGCCGCGCTTCTCACATCACGCGCACGTGCGCGGGGAAGTCCCCACTCTGCTCTAAAACTTCCAAGCAATCCCAGCAGGAGCTGGTCAGCGGCCCAGGGTCTGGGACCTGGTCGTGGGGTCTGCAAAAAGTAAAATGAGATTTTTTTGGCTAAGTCTTTTCACCTCTCTGGCTCTCTAGTTCTTCATCTTCTACGTGGGATGGGTGAGAACGCCCACCTCAAGGGCTGCTGGGGGAGGGGCGACAGAGCGGAGCCTAGGAAAGCAGCGACCAGCCCGCGACTTGGAGTGGCAGGTGCTGAGGAATATTCTGTAACAGCCCTTCAGCCCTCCAGCCAAATCCCTCCATCCTGGATCGCACCGGCTCCTGCTCACCTCCGCCAGTCTGGTCTGCCTTGCGCGCTAGACTGTGAACTCTTCTTGGCAGGATCTTGTTCATTTTTAATCACCGCCCGTTCCCCTCCCCAGCGTCTCGCCCGCGCCCGGGCATTCAGGCCCAATATGCACTCGACAAATGAACGAGCGAGGGCGGGAGTCAGACCCCCGGGCCCTGTGAGCCCTCCTCGTTAGGGCAGCCCCCAAACACCGGGAACGGGCAGCCACCGCTGCGGCGGCGGTGGCGGCGGTGGGGAAAGCAGGCGCTGCGGCTTTAAGATTTCTCCCCGGCGTCCGGTTGCCAAGGCGCGGTTGCCAGGGGCTGCGCGGGGCGGCGTCCCGGCCTCGCGCGCTGGTTCCGCGCTTCCGCCGCCGCCGCCGCCGCCGCCGCCGCCACACCCGGCCACGGGCTCGGCTGCTCCGAACCGTCTGGCGGACTTGGCACCGGCCCCCGCTCCTGGTGCCCCCGCGGTGCGTGGCAGGCTGCGGCTTCATTATCCTGATTGATTCCTCCTGCTCCCCGACACCGTGGGGGCCCCGGCCGAGGAGGGGGGCGGAGGCGGCATCTGCGGGCCCGGGCCCGGCTCGCCGCCCGCAGCCCCGCTGGCCCCGGCCCTGGCGGCACGCGCGGGGCCGGGGTGCAGAAAGAGCGTGCGGACCGACTGACGGCCTCGGGAGCGCGACCCTGGCAGACTGGAGAAGGTGACATTGCCGACGCACAGCGGCCACGGGCCGAGGCAGCCTCCGTGGGCATCTTCCGGACAGTTCCCTGGGGAGGCTGGGGGGGGGGGGGCGAGCCGCAGAGATCTGAGCTCCGAGGGGGGCCAGGGACTTGGCTGAGCTGGAGGAGGCGCCCCTGGCATGAGCGGGGATCCCCCCACCCCGAAGCATTGGCCCTGCTGTCTGGCCTGTGGCCTAAACAAGGCACTTTACCTTTCCTAGCCTCAGTGTGTTCATCTGCGCAATGGGCTGCAACCCCTGGCTTCTCTGTGGCTCCGTGGACTAACAGGCCATGTGTGGCCATCAAGACCCTCCCTAAGTGAGCTGAGGGGCTGCCCTCAGCCCTGTGCTATTCTGGGGGTTCCAGAAGGGGAAGGGGCGTCTCCTCTGTATGTTAGGTCTCCAGCCCTGGTCAAGATAGGAGGGCCAAACTGCTGTGGCCCCCCGCGTAGTGAGGCATGGTTTTCCTGTCTAAATGCAGCCTCTGCCCCACACAGCCTGCCGGCCGCCTGGCCCCTCCCTGGCCTGCTCTGCCCTGGCACTCCGGCAGCTCCCCCAGGGCCTCAGCCCTGTGCTGTCCTAGGCCAGGCCATGACCCATTTGAGCAACTCCCAAGTTTAGCCTCCCTTAGCCCTGGGAAAGAGGAAGATGGCAGAGAATTTCAGGCCGCTTTTCCCCAGACCTGTGGCTGTGCCCACTCAAGAGCAGGACTGAGGCCGGGCGGCGCTCCACGTCCGTCTCTGCGCGGGTCGGCCAGTGTCCTCTGCTGTGCGTTCACTTACTCTTCCAAGCTGTGTGGGCAGGTGGCATCCCCAGCAGATGGGACTGGGGTGCAGGCGTAGATGGGGTGGGAAGAGCTCTACGGTGACCCCACTGCCCTTCTAAAGGAGGACAGCCAGGTGCACACAGCAGCATCTGCAGAATGAGGGGGCCTGCTGCAGGGTGGCCCCCGGGTTCTAGCAGCGCTAGGACCGTGTCTCCCCTCCTTGCCCAGCATGGCACTGCGGCCCTGGACTTTTCAGCCAGGGCTGACTGGAGAGAAAACAGATTCCAGAATGGAGTCTGGGGCCCTTGTTTGTTCCTTTCGGCCAAGATTACCTATTTTTACAACAACCACACATTATTTTTATGTGCATCACAGTGGAATCATCCTAGTTTGAGAAGATGCCAGGGAGGGCTGGTTCCCTGTGGTGAGCAGAGGCATGGATAGGGACCACCAGGCTGCACAGGACTCTTGGCGAAGGGGGCCCTGTGTGTGGCTGCCTCAGTCTCCCCACCAGCCGTCCCCAGCTGGCTGCCCTGTCCTTAGCCCCTCAGTGCCACTTCCTATTAATATCAGCCACGTGGGCCCCTCGCTGTGGCGTCTCCAGGCAGAAGAGGAAACCACAGCCGCCTAGCGGCTGCCAGGGAGGTTGGCAGGAAGGGGCATCTCCCGCCAGGCGCCTCGAGTCTCCTGGGAAACAGCACGCTCCCCAGAGAAGGGACATTTGCAAATAAAACTCCCGCCTGCGTTGTGTGTTTTGTGTGTGCACGCGCCTTGGGTGGGAGAGGAGTTCAGCAACCTCCTCGGCCCTCATCCCCTGTCTCCTCAGGGAAGCCTTTCTCAGGCTCTCCTGCTGCTGCCCTGTTGGCTGAGCTTCCCGCGGGGAGGAGGGAGGCCTGGGCCTGCATTTAGGTGCAGGTGGGGGAGGAGCCCTGAGCCTTTATAAAGAGAGGTGCCTGGTGCCACCACCCCACTGCTCCCCCACAGGCCACACCTTCCTGCCCTGGGGATGAGCACGGGGCTCCATGAGTGACCGTGGCTGTGGCTGAGCTCCCAGAGGCCTTTGCTCTTTGGTGTTTGAGACCCTTCCCACCCCCTCACCCCACCCCACATGTCCCAAACCACTCTGAGGGAGCAGCCACCAGGCCTCCTGGAAAACAGGAGCAGGTGATGTCCCAGCCCTCTGTCCTCCCCCCACCCACTCCCTTTGCTGTCCTTTTCTCTCGAGGGCCCAAGCCCAATCCATCCCCAGCCCACCCGGCCTCCCCTCTAGTTTGCCTGTGGAAAGAAGGTGAGTAAGAGAATAGAGACGTGTTCGTCCACGTGCCCTCTCCCTACAGAGAATGTCGTCATGACAGACTGCAAACACGGATAATGAAAAAACTTTTTTTGTTTTTATTTTTGTGGTACCAGGGATTGAACTCAGGACCTTGTGCTTGCCTGGCAAGCATTTATGCCACTGAGCTATCTCCCCAGCCCCCCAAAAAATATTTTTTGAGACAGGATCTTGCTATGTAGCTCAGACTGACCTTGAACTCACTGTATAGTCCTGGGTGGCCTTGAACTCATGGAGATCCTCCTGCCTCAGCCTCTCAAGTGCTGTGATTACCGGCATGTGCTGCCACAGCCAGCTAAGAAGATTTTCAAATAAGACACTCAAAATGGAGGAGGGGGACTTTAGAATTCCCAGTCAGAGGTCAGAGGGGCCCAAGGAAAAGCGAGGGGCTCTGATCCATCTACAGTGCCCTCTCCCTCGGTCTCAGCACCTCGAGCCCCCTCCTTCCTCAGCATAGGGCAGTATGAGGGAGTTCTCCATGGAAACAGCCCCGCAGTCTTTGGGGGAGCTCTGAGCAGGCCGGCCAGGACCCGGGGCCAGGCCTCCAGATGCCCTCTGAGGGGAAGCACAGGCAGTAGCACCCTCCTCTGCCCTCTGTCAGGGCCTGAGGGTGTGGTGGTATGGACCGTCCCTTGTCACCTTCTTGGGACCTGCTATGTCCCAGGCCACAGACTCTGTCCCCACCGTGGCCGTGAAACACGGAGCTCTCCTGTTCTCACAGAGAAGGAAACTGAGATGGGGCATTATATAACTTGGCCAAGGTCACACAGCTTGTCAGGAGCGAAGCCAGGCTTCCCGCCCGGGCCTGGCAGCCTCCAGTGGGTTCTCCCCACTGCCAGCAAGTCTCCTCCCAGAAAGGCAAGTCTGGAGTTGGAGTTTCAGTCAGACCTATCAGGGTCCCCAGAGGCGAATGTATTGTCACCTGCCCACCTCCTCCTGACCCATCTGCCAGGCAAGTCGCAGGTGAGCCCCCTGCCATGGCCCCGGCCCCAGCTGCAGGTGCCAGCTCGACCCTGCCTGGCTCCCCTCCTCTGCCTGGGCCCCCAAGGTGGCTCTGAGGTCACCCCGCACCCCAGCACCCGCTTCATGCACCTCCACATCTCCGAGTGTTTGGGGAAAGCAGGACAGCAGAGGAGGTCACTTGAAGGTTGGAAAGGGGGGTCTGGTTGTGGGCCAAGGGCTGGGGGGCCCTGGCTGTCTCCCTCCACCCTATGGAGCCCTTCCCCCACGCCACCCCCACAGCCCCAGAGACAGCCTGAGCTTTGCTTAGTTAATGAAATACAAAAGGAGGAATCAGGGCTGGGGGCGGCTCCAGAGCCCTGGAAAGCCGGGGAGAGAGGAAAAGTTGGGTCTCTTCCAAAGAGTTAATGTTCCACAGTATGATCGATTAGGTGTCAGATGTAATTTCAAACCAATACAAGATGAATGGCATAATTTTCCCTCTCTCATTTTAGACAGAATTAAGAATCCATTAGCTAACACAAATTTTTGGCAAGTTTAATAGGAGCTCAAATCTACATTCGGAGGAAACGCTCCCCAAAGCCTGTTTCAGGCTTTCACTTCTGAGGCCCCCTGCCTCCAGCGTCCTGGGCTCCTTCCCACCCTGCGGCAGCCCAGCCCCAGCCCCCAGCCCCATCCCCCGCCCCCAGAAGTGGCCTGACCCCTTCGCAGGGGGACGCAGCTGCCCGCCATCGGCCTCCTCCTCTGCGTGGGGGCGGGGGGGGGGGGGCCACGGTGCACCCAGGAAGTTCGGAGTGAGGAGGTGGCCGAGGTGACTCCCGGCTTCAGGAGACCCAGGGGAGAGCTAAGGGGCACCAGAAAAGTTGTGTCTGTTTCCAGTAAGCGTTACCCAGTGCGCAGGGGGACCCCAGCCCTAGGCTGCACCTCCGTCATGGACACACATCTGTCCGTGGGCCACCCCCGAGAGGTGGGAAGATCTGCAGTCGCCTGGCTGCAGACTGAGGAGACTGAGGCCGGTGAGAGAGGTTGGCCGGAGTTGGCTGGCCCAAGAGGGCGCTAACCTCTGCCTCCGCATCTATAAAGAGGCAAGCTCCTCGCTCAACTCATCCAGATCCTTCTTTTTTTTTTTTTTTTTTGTGGTACCAGGGATTGAACTCAGGACCTTGTGCTTGCCAGGTAAGCGCTTATTCTACTGAGCTATCTCCCTGGCCCCCAGATCCTTTATTTTCTCAGAGACCTTAATATTTGTAGGGCCCTCCCTTTAAGAGTAATACAGCTGGGCGTGGCAGTGCCCACCTGGAATGGTAGCACTCAGGAGGCTGAGCCAGGAGGATCACCGCAAGTTGGAGGCCAGCGTGGGCCACACAGCAAGATCTTGTCTCAAAATAACAATAATAATAATAATAATAATAA
>PVKN010002044.1:0-45460 GCA_004027915.1 Capromys pilorides
AAGATTGGGAGGCAGGAGGGGGCTGGACTAGGGGGTGGGGTGAGAGGAGGAGGAGGTCTCAGCCACAGAGAGTGGCTACAGAGACCCAGGGGACAACCAGGAAAAGGCAGACATGCGGTGAGGGCTCCAGGGCCTGGACAGGGTCTGTGTGACCCTGTGACAGGAGGATCCCAAGCCTCGGCCCCGGGAGGGGTCATGGTGCTGCCCTCCCGACATGTCAGCCGAGGTGCGGCTGAGGCAGCTCCAGCAGCTGGCTCTGGACCCCAGCTTCCTGGGGCTGGAGCCCCTGCTCGACCTTCTCCTGGGCGTCCACCAGGAGCTGGGCGCCTCCGACCTGGCCCAGGACAAATATGTGGCCGACTTCTTACAGTGGGGTGAGTGCTGGCTTGTTTGGGCTCCTGGGATCGGGTGGGCTCGAAGATAACTTTTCAGGGGTGATCGAGAGCTTGGACGGAGTTCTTGGGCAGCACAACCCTATGTCCGTGCCACCCTGGCAGAGCCAAGTGAGGTCAGCAGAAGCTGGGGCAGTTGTGACAGCCACAGCAGGGGAGTTCCAGCAGGCTGAGGTGGACATAGCTACCTGTTGCGTCCCTATGTCCCCTGCCTCTGTCTAGGTTATAGACTGGTGGCCCCATCTCCTAGGACTGTCTCCTAAATGGGCCCTAGGACCCTCTACCCTGGTTTTCAAGAGCACAAGGGCAAGTGAGGAGGAACAGCTGCCATGGGTGTGGCTAACAGGTGCTGGGTGCCAGGCTCTCCAGCTGCCCCAACAGGTGCCCAAGCCCTGGGAGGCAAGGTGACGCATACAGGCCCTGGAAGGACCAGCTATGCAGACCCGCACCACTTGCGGCCTCCTCCCCCACTGGGGGGGGTAGTTTGGGTTTTAGGGTGCCCCTTTCTCTGCCACCCCATCTTGGTCCCTTCCAGCTTTCAACCTTCTTAGTGGTCCCAGTTCAGGGCCACCAACCCTGCTGCCGTCCTATGAAGTCCCTTCTGAGAAGGTCTTTCTGGGCCCTGGGGACAAGTCAGAGAAGAGCTAAATGCTTCCTCCTCGTCTGCCCCCACCCACTGGGCCTAGGTCTCCGGCTTGCTCCAGTTTCACTTCACGAGGTGTCCCTCGGTGTCCGGCTTCTGATGCTGGGCCTGTGTGCATCCTTGTGTCTTGGGCTCCTTTCCCTGTCTTCCTGAATGTCCTCTCGGCCATGTCTGCCTCTTTCTGAACCAGGCGCCATTCCTCTCCCATTTCATAGAGGAGAAGGCAGAGGCCAAAGGACAGGCCATTTGGTCTCTGGAAGACACCTGTCCCCTCCTTGCCTCTGACCTCTGTAACTCTCCCAGCCTCCCTTTCGCGGAGAAAAGCTGGGCTGGCAGGGTAAACTGAGGCCTGTGTGGGGGCAGGGCTCTGGCTCTCCTGGAAGGAGCAGTCCTTTTGTGGCCTGAGCTGCATCCTTTGGCCCCTCCCCTCCCAGGCCTGAGGCGGGGGAGGGGGCCTGGGCTCCCGCTGCCTTAAAAGGGCTCAATGTCTTGGCTCTCTCCTCCCCCGTCGTAGGCCCTGGCTGCTACTTCCCTGCCGGCCTCTGTTCTCAGAACCCCCTCTCTCCGTAGCCCATTCCCTCTCCCGTTTTCCCTGCGCTCGTCCCTCCCCCTCCCTGGTTCCCAAACCTGGATTCTTGGGTCTCAAGGCCAGGCCTCCCTCTCCCCACTCCCCCTGAGTCTCCAGCCTCCACCTTCCCGAGCCCCTCTGCAAGTGTGCGCTGCGGGCCCAGCTGCAGGCTCGTAGCCTCTGCTGCTGATGGCATCCGTAAGTGAAGCCAGCTGCCTCCTGGGGAGATCAAAGCCACTTCCAGCAGAGCTCAGGCTGTTAGTGCAGGCAGCCTCGCTATCCTCTCCTGGGCTCAAATTCAGTGTTTCCCAAAATGCTCCCAAGAACCACTCTCAGCTCACTCTGGAGGTCCTGGGTACATGACAGTTCTGGGATGGAACCCAACTCAGGAGATGGGAGCTTGGGGTTGGGGTGGGGCACCCTAAGTACCAGGGCGAGTCGGGGTGGAGCCCTGGGGCTCCGGGAGAGGTAAGAACTAGGCTTATTCCTGTTCCCCACTGTTCTCCAAGGCCGCCTATTCTGCAGATGTTTGTTACTCTTGAACCCACTGGAGCCCTCTTGTCAAACGCCGTGTCTCCAGAACGGGTTCTCAGGCTTCCTGAGAGGGCAGTTTTGGGTCACTGAAACCTGACCTGGTGTTTTTGTGGGAGCAGACAGTGAGAAACAGGGGAAGACTGAGAGGCCATCCTCTCCAGAGTCCGTCCCAGTGACCCTCGGTTCTTCCTCTACCCCCACCACACCCAGCGGAGCCCATTGTTGCCAGGCTTAAGGAGATCAGACTCCAGAGGGATGACTTTGAGATTCTGAAGGTGATTGGACGCGGGGCGTTCAGCGAGGTGAGTCCCGAGTGGCTTCCGGAGGGGAACGCTTCTTGAGGTGGGCGGGGCGTAGCAGCTAGGGCGGGACCTTAGAAATTGATGAATGAGAGTTAGAACCTGAGACTGGGCTGCGCTGGGGCTTGGGGCCAGTGGGCGTGGTGTGTCCGGGGCGGGGCCACGGCTGGGTAAAGTTGTGAGTAGAGTCCAATCTGGACGGTCGTCAGTTCTTTCTGGCCACTTCTCTACTGTCACCTTATTTTGCCTTTAGGTAGCGGTGGTGAAGATGAAGCAGACGGGCCAGGTGTATGCCATGAAGATCATGAATAAGTGGGACATGCTGAAGAGAGGCGAGGTGAGGGCCAGGCCAGGGGTGGTGGAGTTGGCCGTCTGCGCCTCTCACCTTCTTCAGCGCCTCCACTGCCGCGCAGGTGTCGTGCTTCCGAGAAGAGAGGGATGTGTTGGTGAACGGCGACCGCCGTTGGATCACTCAGCTGCACTTCGCCTTCCAGGACGAGAACTACCTGGTGAGCGCCTGGCCCGGCAACTAGGAAGGACTGGGCGCCCCCACCCACCTTAAGAACCTTTGGGTTCTTTTTCCCAAAGGCAAAGGGAGTCTCTGTCCAGTGACATCTTGGAGAGGTGTTTTTTGAGAAATTTCTGATTTGGCCTTAAAGCTCTCTGGGTCTCTTGCATATGGGACTGTGGGGTCTCCACCCAGGGAGGGGACATCTCTCTCTGGGAGTCGGCCCCTGGCGATCGGTGATGGGCGCTTGGGGGGGCCACTGACCCCACCCCCCAATGCCACGCCCCCTCCCAGTACCTGGTCATGGAATACTACGTGGGCGGGGACCTGCTAACGCTGCTGAGCAAGTTTGGGGAGCGGATCCCGGCCGAGATGGCGCGCTTCTACCTGGCCGAGATTGTCATGGCCATAGACTCAGTGCACCGGCTGGGCTATGTGCACAGGTGGGCGTGGCAGAGCCTGAGGGGTGGGGCCCGAGGGGCGGGACCCTGAGAGGAATAGGGGTGCTTGCCTCGGCGGCTGGAGCCCGGAGCGGATGGGGTCTAGAGGACCATTTTGGTTGGGGGCCCCTGGAAGTGGGAGCTAGGAGTTGGGTCCAGAATAGACTCCATGCAGGGGCTGAACTGTTCGGAAGGGCAGAACCTGGCTGGATGGTGCCCAAGAGGCTCATCCCTCTGCTCTTCACTCGACCAGGGATATCAAACCAGACAATATCTTGCTGGACCGCTGCGGCCACATCCGCCTGGCGGATTTTGGTTCCTGCCTTAAGCTGCAGGCCGATGGAAAGGTGAGTGCGTGTACCTACCGCGGGGCAGCTCTGCCCACCAAGAAGACCACGAGAAGTGGAGGGGGATGTCTAGAAGCCAGTCCCAGGGCGCAGGGTTAGATAGTAGGGGGCGTGGCTAGGAGGGCTGGGCTGGAGCCCCAATCTGGGTCCTGTCTGTTCAGGTGTGGTCTCTGGTAGCCGTGGGGACCCCGGACTACTTGTCTCCTGAGATCCTGCAGGCTGTGGGCGGTGGATCCGGGACCGGCAGCTACGGGCCAGAGTGTGACTGGTGGGCACTGGGCGTGTTCGCCTATGAAATGTTCTATGGGCAGACTCCCTTCTATGCCGAGTCCACTGCTGAGACCTACGGCAAGATCGTGCACTACAAGGTGAGCGCAGCTCCCTGAAGCCCGTCTGTCTCCCCAAGGCACCCACACCGACTCGCTGCCCCTCTTTCTGGAGCAGGAGCACCTGTCTCTGCCACTGGCAGACACGGGGGTCCCCGAGGAGGCTCGGAGTCTCATCCAGGGGCTGCTGTGTCCCCCGGAGGTACGGCTGGGCCGGGATGGAGCAGAGGATTTCCGGAAGCATCCTTTCTTCTTTGGCCTTGACTGGGAAGGCCTTCGTGACAGCGTGCCTCCTTTTACCCCGGACTTCGAGGGTGCTACCGACACGTGCAATTTCGACGTGGTGGAGGACGGGCTCACTGCCATGGTGAGCGGGGGCGGGGTAGGTACCTGCAGCCCTGCTTGGCTGAGGGAACCTGCCCATCCCCTCCTGCTCACTGATGACAAGCTGCCACACTCATTCATTCGCTAGAGCATTGAATGCAGGGACCTACTGTGACCTGAATCATAGTCCAGTGGCAGACAGGGAGGTGTCACAGTGATCTGGGTTGAGAGGGGTTGGTTCAGTGGTGGGGCTCTGCACCCAGGTTGGAAGGTGAAACTGGGGGCTTCCTGTGGGAGGAGGATCTGAGCCTGCCCTCTGCCCTCAGCAAGTTCTCCTAGAGTGCCTTTGGGCTGGGCACAGCACTGACCAAGTCACCGCTGGTCCCTGCAGAATCTGATCTGCCTACAGTCCAAGGAAGGCATAATTAAGCTGGGGCACAGTGATGGTCACCAGTAGTCCCAGCATTCTGGGAGGCTGAGGCAGGAGGAGCACAGTTTGAGCCCAGCCTGGGCAACTTAGACTGTCTCAAAATAAAAAGTGGAAAAGGAGCTGAGGATGTTACTCAGTGTGAAGAGTCTGGGTTCAACAGTAATTTTAGTCTGGCAAGGACCCTGAGGGAATGCAACAGGATACACTGAAAATTATAGAGGAACCATTTAAGTAGTTACTATGTAGTTCAGGTTGGCCTTGAGTTCACTGCAGTCCAGGCTGGCCTCAAATTCCTGGTGATCCTTCTGGCTCAGCCTCCTACAGGTGTGTGCCACCATGCCTGGCTGGAGGGGCCATTTTAGGTGATCTTTGAGCTGGCTGGGGGGGGGGCATTTAAGCCAGGACCAGGAAAGGGGGAGGGGCCAGCCCTGACAGCTGCTGGTCCTGTCTGTGTCTCTTGTAGGAGACACTGTCAGACATGCAGGAAGGCATACCACTGGGGGTGCACCTGCCTTTCGTGGGCTTCTCCTACTCCTGCTTGGCCCTCAGGTAAGCAGGCCTGAACAGAGGCTCCAGGACACCCAGGGCATCTGCAGGGTTGGTCTTGGGGTCAAGGGCTCTTAGGAACCGGGTTACAAATTCAATTGTAGATTCAATTGTAAAACTTTAGAACCTAGCTTTGGCCTTTGAGAATCTCGCAGCTGTTCACTTTTACATTTCAATTACACAGAGTCATGAGACCTCATACTCTTGGGAAATAAGTTTAAATGTTTTATAATCAACTTTAACACAAATTCATTGAATTAATCAGCTACCAATAAAACCCTTTTTTTGTGTGTGGGACAGGGGTTTGAACTCACAACTTTGTACTTGCCAGGCAGGCTCTTGTGCCATGGAGCTATCTCCCCAGCCCCAATAAAACCTTTTTAAAACACAAGTCATACAAATAAGATAATGTTTAATACATTTAGAAAGCATGGTTAAGGAGGGTTGGCCTAGGGGGTCAAGGGCTCTTAGGAACCCAGTTACAAATTCAGCTGAGGGGCCAGTGAGATGGTTCAGTGGTCTAAAGCACCTGCTTAGGAAAGCTCAGACAACCGTAGGGACTGCGGGTCGATCCCCGGCACCACATGCTGTGCCAGCCCCACCACCAGGGCAGGCTGAGCCAGCCATAAAATAAGTAAATAAAGAAACAAGCAAATAAATAAATAAATTGAAAAAAAATTCAGCTGAGCCCCCTGCCCCCCAGCAGAGCTGCTTGCTCCTGTGTGGCCAACGTGTGGTCCACATTGGTGATCGGCGAGGGCTTAGTGCAGGTGCGGGATCACTTTGCTGAGAGAGGCCTCCTCCCTGGCAGGTGGAGTTGGAGCTCTCGCTGTGTGGAAGCCCGCAGGCTGGTCCTGAGCATGTCCAGGATAAACAGGTCCTGAGGATATGCTCCACAGGAGGCTCAGCTGGGTGGGAAGGGACACCACCTTTATTGCAATTTCATATTCCCCAGGTGCTGTGAAGAGTGTCCTGATCCAGAGTCACAGTTTTAGAATCCCACACCCAGTTGTTTTTGTCTTTTAATGATAAAGTCTCCCTATATAGCCCAGACTGGCCTTGAGATCCTAGCAGTCCTTCTGCCTCAGCCTCCTAAGAGCTGGGATGACAGGTTTAGATATAAAACTACTACTTTGAGCCAGGTGTGGTGGTGCATGCCTGTAATCTCAGCATTATAGGAAACTGAGGCAGGAGGATCATAATTTTGAGCCTAGTCTGGGTAACTTAGAGAGATCCTGTATTAAAATTTTAAAAAATGTCTGGAGATGTAGCTCTGTGGGAAGACTCTAGGTTCAATTTCAGTAAAATACACACACACACACACACACACACACACACACACACGTATACAGAAAATACCTGACATCTTTGGAGGTTTCCAGAGCTGGGCAGGGCCCCTCTTCAGGCCCCCCTTTCTGTACTGAAGTCTTAAGGAGAAGAGCATGAATAGGGTACGTCAAGGGAAGAGGTCAAGGTGCATCTGCACCTCAAGTTTTCACAGACAGGGCAACTCCCAGGTGTTTTGTACCAAGGAGAGCACCTGTTGCCCAAGCTGGCAACTAGTTCCCTTCCCTCCCCTCCATCCCTCTTAACCATGGGGTGTTAGGGGCCACTGACGCATACATACCCACAGGCTCTCCCTCCCCTCTTCTCTTCCCCAGGGACAGTGAGGTCCCAGACCCTACCCCCATGGAACTGGAGGCCCAGCAGTTGCCTGAGCTACATGTGCAGGTGCCCAGTATGGAGCCCACCATGTCCCCACCGGAAGCACCAGTGAGTAGATGGAGGAGGGCCTGGCCAGGGACACATCAGGGAGGAAGCCAGGGCATCCTGGGTTGCAGTGCTGGGCATTACTCAGCCCTCTGTGAGGATGCAGGACAGAAGCAGCCAGCAAAGCAAAGCCCCTTGAGGGCCTGGTCTTCCTAAGGAAAGCTATTTATTGATTTATTTATTGGATGCTCGTAGTGATCCTCCTCTCTCAGCCTCCCCAGTGCTGGGATCACAGGCATGAACTACCATGTCCTAAGGTACTGGGGATCGAACTTGGTACTTGTGCTTGCCAGGCAGGTACTTAGACTGCTAAGCTATCACCCCAGACTCCTACAAGGAAAGGGAATGAGGCATAGAGTAAAAACAGGGAGCCAGCCATAGAGAGGGAAGAGAACTGTGGCTAGTGGAGAAGTTTGGGGCAGAAGCTGCTTTGCTGAAGTAACAAGAAGGTCCTGTGTGGGCACTGTTACTGGATAAGAGGACAGGAAGAGACAAGGAATCAGAGGAGGCCTCTTGGTAAAGCAGGCCATGTCCTGAGCAGGGGAGCTGGAGGTGGGAGGGACAGGTCTCGGGTAGCCCTCTGGTTACTGTGTGAACAGGAAGGACCAGACTAAAGCTTGGAGTCCTGGCCACCCCTCCTCCTCGTCACAGGAGCTAAGGGGAGAGGGTTGATGAACCCTAGTGCTCCAAGGGCTCAGGCCTCCCTAAACTCGATCCACACTCGCAGGATGAAGTGGCAGATCCACTGGTTGCCCCTGCAGCAGAGGAGACAGCGGCAGGAGAGGAGGTGACCCTGCGGGAGCTCCAGGAAGCCCTGGAGGAGGAGGTACGCACACGGCAGAGCCTAAATCTGGAGCTGGAGGCTATCCGCAGTACCAACGAGAGCTTTGCCAGGTGAGGTGGGGCTCGAGGCTCCGACACCCTTTTAAGCCCCTCTTGCCCGACCTCCTCGGGTTCACCCTCTGGTCTCCCCGCAGTCAGCTACTAGAGGCGGAAGCCAGGAACCGAGACCTGGAAGCGCACGTTCGGCAGCTGCAGGAGCGGATGGAGCTGCTGCAGAGCCCGGGAGCTGCAGGCGAGTGCCCCGCCGCCCCACTACCCAGGGTGCAGGGAGGTGGTCCTCGAGCGCGTGCGACACCGCGGGAGGGCAGGGGCCCAGGCTGGGGCACGCCGCGCCACGCCCTCCTCCTCTGCCCCTCCACGCGCCATCGCCTCTCTTTTCTCCTTCCAGCAGTCAGGGGGGTCCCCAGTCCCCGGGCCACGGATGCACCTTCCCATGTAAGAACCCTTTCTTTCCCCTGCCTCAGGCCTGCTACTTGCTTCCCTCTTCCCGTACAAATTTAAGGCTCGCCCTACTTCTCTGGGGTTCCCGAAGGCAGATGCCTTTCATTCAGCCCCACATTTGTCAGATCTCCCTTGATTCAGGGCTTTCAACAGATCCTTTTCGGGATCCCCTGAGATTCCCTTCCGGCTTTGATTTCCCTTGCTGCCCCTCACAGCCCGCCCTGGGCGGCTGGGCTACTTTGGGCTCCGATCGGGTCACCTGTCCCTTCTCTCTCCAGCTAGATGGCCCCTCGGCCGTGGCTCTGGGCCAGTGCCCGCTGGTGGGGCCAGGCCCCATGCACCGCCGCCACCTGCTGCTCCTTGCCAGGGTATGTCCCACACCGGCCGTCGCCGTGCCTCTGCCTAGCTCCGAACACTCGGGCCACTACAGCTTAGCTGTGCCTGTGCGGGGCTCCGCAAACCGCAGGGAGGGTGGGTGCTCGGGCAGCCAATCACCGCGGCCGCTAAAAAACAGCCAGTGAGGCGCTCGACAGGATTTCTGGCTTGCGGGCCGACCAACCACTGTGAGGGGCGGACGCAGGCTGGGGGGATTGTGGGCCCTTCTACGGGTGTAGGCGGGTGACACCAGGGGCCCCTCAGGCCAAATGCCCACTCTGCCCTCCCACCTGCAGGTCCTTAGGCCTGGCCTATCCGAGGCGCGTTGCCTGCTCTTGTTCGCCGCTGCTCTGGCTCGTGCCACCGCCCTGCGCTCGTTTGGGTTCGTGGCCCATGCGGGCCATCTCACCCCAGCCCGATGTCTCCCGGGAGCAGCCTTCGCCCCCTGAACCCTAGAACCCCAGGCCATCCTTGACTCAGGCCCATTTGGAGGGTTGCATGACCCGGGGACAGTAGAAGCAGCACCCACTGCGTCCCCACCCACCCACTTGATATTGGAGTCCGCACCTTGCTCCAGTCCGGTGATCCGAGTCCACCCCCTGGCGGCCGGGGAAGGAGGAGCGGGGTTGTGACTGATAAACGGGATTTATGGGGGGCTGGCGCCCAGGAACCCTGCTGGTGGAGACACCGCTGGCCACCTCTTCCCTAAGCCAGACTGAGGCCCCACTGTGGACGAGCGGATTCGGTTCTGAGAAGGCAGGAGGCTGGGGCGCGACCTCCCGATTGTCACGCTACACACACCACCCACCATTGGCTCGCAAACCATAAATCTCCCGTGCGCATGAGCTCCGGGGGAACGAGCTATTCCTACGGACTCCAGCCTCCTCCTGCTCTCAGGAACCTTGTGCTTTCGCAAGCCCTGTTTTTTCGGGGACTCCTGCAACCCCTTTCTCACCTACGCAGCTCTCGGAGTCACAGCCGGCTTCTCCCGCCTCGGTGGCTTGAATATTTATTGACCTTGCCCTCCGACCCGCTGACAGGCTCCCGGACCCCATCACCCTAATCCACGTTTTGGATGCACTGAGACTCGACATTCCTCGGTATTTATTGTCTGTCCCCACCTAGAACCCCACCCCCGACCCTCGCGAATAAAAGGCCCTGTCCTCTGTCCAAAGCTCTAGCCTCCGCGGTGTTCTGTAAGCGTGGTGGGGAGGAGGCTGCCGGTGCGCCAATCAAGAGGCGAGCGCGGGTGGCCAATGGCCTGCTGGGCAGCTAGAGGGACGCAAAGCGAGCAAATCACGGTAGGAGGAGGAAAAAATGGAGGCGAGGCTTCGCTGTCTAACCAATAGGGGAGAGAACGCGGTCCCACCGGGAGGCACCGCCCCCCCCGCCCAGCTGTGGCTCAGCTGTGCCACTCCGGCGTCCAGACGAAGGGGGCTGGGCCGACAACGCGGCCAGCTTTCTCACATTGCGCCTGCGCAGGCTACGCGCATCCGCTCCTGGGACTTACGCTCAAAAAAAGTTGCTGCAAACTTTCTAGTTTTCCCTCCCCTCCTCCCTGCCAGACCCGCCCCCCTGTGGAGCCGGGAATTCCGAGGGGCGGAGCGCGCACCGAGATGGGGAGTGGGGGGGCCCTCTGAGGACCCTGGAGACGGAGGCGTGAAGAAGCTCAGTCTCGGGGCGGAGGTGGCTTCACGCCCTTAGGCCTCCTGGACTGCCCGTTACCTTCTCCGTGGTCCCGATGGGGAAACTGAGGCTCTGAGCCAGAGGCACACGCGGGGGGAAGCAGAAAGCGCGGCCAGAGACGGAGGGAAAACAAAGGGAGAATCCCGGACAGACGGGGAGGGAGACGGACACACACACAGGGACAGAGACCCAAGTGGAGCGCTGGGTCTGGCTGTCGGGGAGCCGGGGGAGATTGGGAAACGGGGTGGGGTGGGGGGAGGGGGCTGGGGAAAGCCCGAGGGAGGAGGAGGCGAAGGAGGGAGGAACTTCCCAAAGTTACAAAACATGGCTACCTTGCCTGCCGAGCCGAGCGCTGGGCCGGCGGCCGGGGGGGAGGCGGTGGTGGCGGCAACCGAAGAGGAGGAGGAGGAAGCGCGCCAGCTCCTGCAGACTTTGCAGGCTGCCGAGGGTGAGGCGGCCGCGGCGGCCGGGGCCGGGGCGGGCGAAGCGGCTACAGGAGCTGAGGACTCGGGGTCTCCGAGTGTCCCCGGGTCGTCCCCCGAGGCTGCTGCCGAGCCGCCCTCGGGCCTCCGCTTCTCGCCAGAGCAGGTGGCGTGCGTGTGCGAGGCGCTGCTGCAGGCGGGCCATGCCGGCCGCTTGAGCCGCTTCCTGGGCGCGCTGCCCCCGGCCGAGCGCCTACGTGGCAGCGACCCGGTGCTGCGCGCGCGTGCCCTGGTGGCCTTCCAGAGGGGCGAGTACGCCGAGCTCTACCGGCTCCTCGAGAGCCGGCCCTTCCCCGCTGCCCACCACGCCTTCCTGCAGGACCTCTACCTGCGCGCGCGCTACCACGAGGCTGAGCGGGCCCGCGGCCGCGCGCTGGGCGCAGTGGACAAATACCGGCTACGCAAGAAGTTCCCGCTGCCCAAGACCATCTGGGACGGCGAGGAGACCGTCTACTGCTTCAAGGAGCGCTCCCGCGCCGCGCTCAAGGCCTGCTACCGCGGCAATCGCTACCCGACGCCGGACGAGAAGCGCCGCCTGGCCACGCTCACTGGCCTCTCGCTCACGCAGGTCAGCAACTGGTTCAAGAACCGGCGACAGCGAGACCGGACCGGGGCCAACAGCGGCGCGCCCTGCAAGAGGTGAGGGGACTCGTGCGGCGCACGTCCTGCCTTTCCGGGGACGAGACACTGCTTCTTACACCTTCGAGTCCGAGTCCGAGTCCGAGTCCGAGCCCGCGGCGCGGGGGGCGGGCGAGCGAGCGTCTTGGTCCGGCTCCCGCCTGGGCCCTGTCCCACAGGCAGGCGCAGGCTCAGAGATGGAGCCAAGCTTCTGCGCTCGGACTCCATTTCAAGCCCGTGTGTTGGGGACCACTGGGGGGTAGGCAGTGAGGAAAGTGGGGGCTGTGGAAAAGGGGAGGGGTCTTCTCACCGCGTCCGGGGAGTCGGCGGCTGGCTGGGGCCCTCCGTGGCGCGACCCCCCCTGGACCGTTACTCCTCCCCACCCCCACACCCCCTCGGGCCAGGACAGCGTGGTCCCTCGCCTGCCTTTGTTGTGAAACGTGAACCTTCCCCGGCTCTGCTTTCCCTGTAACCCAAGCCCTTCCCCTCCCACCCAGTGCGCCCGCTCTGTTGGCCTCGGGGAGCTGCTCCCTGCTCTGAAGCCTCTGGAGGGACACTGTGCGAACAGCGGGTGCCACCACGCTCTTCAGGCCACGCTCCTGCGGGCCCAGGGCACTCGGGACAGCCCCGGTGCCCCGCGGGAGGCTGAGGTGGTGGAAGAGCAGGGAGCAGGGCCTCCTCCTCGTGTGGCCTGCCAGCTGTAGCTCTCTGCAGTGGTGCCAGTCAACATAGGACTTAGAGGGTGCCATAGTATCCTTGCGTGGTTTTAGGAGGTTTTGTGACCCCTGAAGTAGGCGTCAAATGCTCGGGGAGTAGGTGGGTGGTAGTGGTCGCCTCTGCCTGGGGTAGGGGGAGGGCAGCCTTCAGGAGCACAGCCTAACAGCTCTTTTTCTACCAGCGAGTCTGATGGGAACCACACTACTGAAGATGAGTCCAGCCGAAGTCCTGAGGACCTGGAGAGGGGAGCGGCCCCAGTAGCTGCTGAGGCCCCCACCCAGAGCTCCATATTCCTGGCGGGGCCCACCCCTCCTGTTCCCTGCCCAGCCTCCTCCTCCATCCTGGTGAATGGCAGCTTCCTGGCTGCCAGCAGCTCCCCTGTGCTCCTCAATGGCAGCCCTGTCATCATCAACAGCTTGGCCCTGGGCGAGGCCTCCAGCTTGGGCCCCTTGCTGCTCACAGGCGGAGGGGCTGCTCCTCCACCACAGCCCAGTCCCCAGGCCACTAGTGAAGCCAAAACCTCCCTAGTCTTGGACCCTCAGACCGGTGAGGTTCGGCTGGAAGAGGCTCAGTCTGAGGCCCCTGAGACTAAAGGAGCCCAGGTGGCTGCTGCAGTGCCCACTGGAGAAGAGGTCTCAGGGCCCCTGCCCCAGGTGGTACCTGGCCCCCCACCTGCAGCCACTTTCTCTCTGCCCCCAGGACCAGTGCCCACAGTGGCTGCCCCCCAGGTGGTACCACTGTCTCCACCCCCTGGGTATCCCACAGGCCTGGGTGCCACCTCCCCACTGTTGAACCTGCCTCAGGTGGTGCCCAGCTCCCAGGTGGTAACCCTGCCCCAGGCTGTGGGACCGCTGCAGCTGTTGGCAGCTGGGCCAGGCAGCCCTGTGAAGGTGGCAGCTACAGCAGGCCCTACCAATGTGCACCTGATAAACTCTGGGGTGGGCGTGACTGCCCTGCAGCTGCCTTCAGCCACTGCCCCAGGTACCCCCTTCCTCCCTTGGGCCTGGGAGGAGCTGGGAGGGGGGATATCTTACCCTTGGTGTGTCCCTGTGCTCTCTGTGCAAGGCTTGGTGTTATTTGGCTTCACCTCGAGGGGCTCTGCTTTTGCTTCCGGCCCTAACCTCCTCCTTTCCCCACAGGAAACTTCCTCCTGGCCAACCCTGTATCTGGCAGCCCCATCGTCACAGGCGTGGCAGTGCAACAGGGGAAGATCATCCTCACTGCCACCTTCCCTACCAGCATGCTGGTCTCTCAGGTCCTGCCCCCGGCCCCCAGCCTGCCCTTGCCCCTGAAGCCGGAGACGACCATCTCTGTGCCCGAAGGAGCCCTCCCAGTGGCCCCTAGCCCCGCACTCCCGGAGGCCCACGCCTTGGGCACACTTTCTGCCCAGGTGCCACCACCCCCGACCGTGGCCACCTCTGTGGCCAGCCTGCCCTTCTCCCCGGACTCCTCCAGCCTCCTGCCCAGCTTTCCTGCACCGCCGGCAGAGGGTCTCATGCTGTCACCTACAGCAGTGCCTGTCTGGTCAGCAGGGCTAGAACTGAGCACAGGAGCAGAGGGACTGCTAGACACAGAAAAGGGGCTGGAGACGCAGGCCCCCCACACGGTGCTGAGGCTGCCCGGCCCGGACCCAGAGGGGCTGCTCCTGGGAGCTACTGCGGCCGCTGAAGTGGACGAGGGGCTGGAAGCAGAGGCCAAGGTTCTGACCCAGCTGCAGTCAGTGCCTGTGGAGGAGCCCTTGGAACTGTGACCCGCTGCCCGCACTCAGGCTGCCTGTGACAATGGTGCTCAAGATGCAGGGACAGGATGGGGGAGAAGGAACCCTCTCAGACAGTTGTCATGACCCAAGGGTCCCCTATACACTACATCCCTTCAGCCTGGAGAGCCCCTCCAAGGCCTAGAGGTGCCAGAGGGACCTCCTCGTCTCCCTCCTGCCTGAGGTACTATCGTGCGCTCTAAGGGAGGACTCCTGTACAGCTCTTTCCCTGCCCTGCCGTCTGACAGGGGAGCTTGGGGGTTCTGGCCCAGGGGCTCTGCCTTCTGCACCTGGTATCAGCCCTGAACTGAAAACCTGCCAGATGGCTGGAGTTCCACCCCCACACACATGCGCCCTCACTCCTAGCACTATTCATAGATCTGCTGTTACCAGTATACTCGGAACTGCTGGGACTTGGGCAGCCTTGGGCCCAGAGACTGAGACCTCCCTGGCTGACCCTTTCGAGGAGGGCAAGGCCTTTCCCTACTCCCCTGGACTTAAGCCCTCACCATCACCTCTAGCCTCAGACCAAAGATTCCCTCAATAGGGGAAACCCTGGCCCTGTGTCTAGTTTGTATCCTAAATCTCTATTTTTCTAGGACATGTTATGCCTCCATTTCAATTAAAAATAACAGACCACAGAACTTGCGAAGGACTTGCCCAAGGAAAACAGGGTCTGGAAGCCCAGTTTGCCACGGTGGCTTGTGGCCACTGCTTCCTAAGGGGACAAGGACCTGTGCGCTGGCACCTTGCGGGTTTACTTCAGTGTAGGCCTAGGCTGGTTTTGGGGGGAGAGGAAGATGCCTCTGGATGAGGGTACAGGGGGACAGAGGGAGAGCCTTCCCTTGTCTGCTTTGCTGGCAACAAGGGTTTCAATTGCTTTATTTTGTTTACAACAATAAATAGTTTTTAAATAGAACTGGGAAGGAGAAGGGAGGTATGAATGAAGACCAGTTCATCTGGAGGGAAAGGAGGGGTGCTGGGGAGCCCCTGCTCATGAACTTGCCCTGCAACATTTCTCTGCCCACCTGGGGGCTCCTCTGTCACTGCAGGGTGGGGAGGGCAGCCGTCCAACACACAAGGCAAAACACAAATACAACTAGCCCTATCCTTAACAACTAGCTGGGCCCTTAAATGGGTTGAGGTTGGGTTGGGAAAACCTCACCAACACAGGCTCAGACAAGGCTGCCGGAGCTGTGCAGAATGCCTGCCCTCTCAGTCACGCTGAGGGGCTGGGGACCGGGCTGCATCCTGGGCTGCGTCCTGGGCAGCGTCCTGGGCAGCATCCCGGGCAGCTCCCAGTTTCTCAGACAGCAGCTGGTAGAAGGGCTTGGGAGTCTCCCAGGCTTCTTCCTCGCTGTCAGAGCTGTCCTGCTTCACGATGCGATTGTGCTGGCGGCTGAACCTTCGAGCCTTGACGCTGAGGGGAGAGGAGGCCAGACAGGACACCCTCCCATCTCTGTCCCGCCCCAACCCTTTGGCCTCAGCAGCAGCCATGTCATGGCCCAAGGGGGAGACCAAGTTTTAGCCCAACTGGGCTAACCTGGGGCCTCCATGTCCTTCCTGATCTGTCAGACATTTGGACTCGGCTAAGGAGCCTGTGCTGGAGCCCACACTCCTGGGACGAGGCTGGCAATTATGACACGTTTCCAGTGCCACCTCAGACACAGGCAGGCACCAGCCCCTTGGAGTTGATGGAGAGGACCAAGGGTCACAGAGGGGCAAGAAGCCAAGCGTCAGGAAAGTAAGGCTATGCTCCGCGGAGCTAACTCCATGTGGCAGAGAAGACAAAAGAAACAGGGCAAGAGTCCAGGTTCCCGTGAAGCTGTTGTTCTTAGCTTCAGGGTGGCACCTTTCCACCTACATCACTCCCAGGTTTTTTGTAAAAGTGTGACAACAAGCCAGGTATAGTGGTAACCCCTGTAATCCCAGCACTTGGGAGGCTGAGGCAGGTGACTTCTCTGAGTTCGAGGCCAACCAGAGCTCTAGAGTGAGAGCAAGGCCAGCATGAGCTACATAGCAAAACCCTATCTTCTTTTTTTTTTCCTTACGTATTTGGTACAGGGTCTTGCTATGCAGCTCCGACTCAGTGATCCTCCTGTCTCAGCCTCTCCAGCACTGGGATTATGGGTATGTGCTACCACCCCAGTCTCAGTGCACCCAGGGGTAGGGCTGGTGCTGTGGTGCCAGAGATGGAACCCTGCTCCCTGTGCTTGCATAAGCATGCACTTAGTCTGCTGAGCTATCTTGCTCGCCCGCAAGACCCTATCTCAGGGCATGGTGGCACAGATCTGTAATCCCAGCAATTGGGAGGCTGAGGCAGGAAGATTGGTGCGAGTTCAAGACCAGTCTGGGCTACAAAACTGAACTCAAGGCCAGCCTGAACTGCATAGTGAGACCCTGTCTCAAAAAAACAAACAACAACAAAAAAACCGAGACCCTATCTCAGTAAATAAAAATTTAAAGACAAGCAACCCTCAGCCTGGTAAGCCTGCAGCCTGCTTCCAACATCATGAAACACAAAGTTTTGATTAGAGAGGACAGTTAAGGGTCAGGGTGGCCCTGCTGGCTAGACGGGGGCTGCTCACCAGTATGGTTTCCGCTCCTTCGGGGTCATCACCCGCCACAGCTGGGCCAGCTCCTTGGTGGCTGTTGTGGATGCTGTCCCAGGGCAGGCTCTGGGCCAGGAAGGAGGGGGAAAGGAGGTCAGGGCAGCCTCTGGGGTATGTTGGCTTGGGTGGGGCCCATGTGGCTGGCAAGGCCTCGAGGAGCAAGGGTCTTAGAACGAAGTGCACTTTAAGGGGCTGTTCTCAAGGGAGCACCCAGGGGTGCAGGGGTGTACAGGGACCCTGCAGCCACTGCTCTCCCAGCCAGCTGGCACATGATCTTCCTTGGGAAGGAACCAGCTCCCCTCCCTTAGCTCTGGTCCTGCACTGGCGTGGGTCAGGCTTGGGCCCTCAATATATTAGAATTGATTCCGGAAGCCTTTATTTGACAGTTTAGAGACAAGAGCTGTCCTTTCCTGGAGGGCTGCTGGAGTAGCTGCCAGAACCCGAGCCAGGCACTCCTGGGACCACTCTGCCACCAGTGCTGGAGAATGAAGCCAGCCCAGGTGAGAGGCAGAGGCCCTAGGCAGCACTGTCCCGGCCTTGCGTCTGAAGGCAAGTACACCTGCCTCGTTGCTTTGAGTGACCTAAGCCTGTGCACTTCCTTTTCTCTCAAGTCTGGGGTTTGAGTTGGGTTGCCCCGCACACAGTGGAAGCCACTGCCGCGTAACAGTCGGGGAGCATGGTGGCTGCGGAAGGGTCAGTGGGCTCCAAAAGGGGCAAATGGCCTCACAGCCCTGTGGGAGGCCAGATGCTCTGGAGATTCAGACACTGAAGGTAGGGTAGGTCCCTATGCAGGGCCACTGAGGACCTCCACCCACCGGATATATGGCTTCCGGTTCATCCTGCAGAACATGATGAAGCCATTGACACACTTCTTCTTCACCTGGGGGGCAGAGGGGGCTTTCTTGCTCTCCTTGGGCTTCATGGGGACCTTGCTGGCCGGGCCCTTACTGCCTTTCCTCCTAGAAGCAGACAGGGTGGGCCGCTGGGTGGGGCTCCATGTGTCTGTGTTGTCCTCATCCTTCTCATCGGAGGACTGCGAGCTCTCGGCCTGTGTGTCCTGAGAGAGGCATGGAGGTGAGCGAGGGCTGAGAGGCCCATTGGATCTCAGGAGGTGGCTGTCCCTCTCACCTCTTCGTATTTCTGTGGGGAACCTGTGTCAGTGTCACAGCTGGGGTCAGGTAGTGCCCTGTTGATGTTGCTCTTCGAGAGGTAGCAGTGGTCCAAGGAGACTGAGGCCTGGCACCAGCTGTAGTAGTCAGGGGAGACTTCAGGGGCCTCAGAGAGGGCATCCTGGGCCGAGTGAAAGAAATATGGGGGCCATTTTCCCACACACTAATTTTCCGGGGTATAACTTGAATGTCAGAAACCCTCATTCCTCTTCACAGCCCTTGGGACATGGAAACAAATGTAGCAAATGTCCTGAAGTTCCCGCAGGGAGCAGAGGGGCTAGATGGGTACCTGCAGTACACTGCAGTACTCTGGACAAGTCTTAACTTCCCTGAGCATTGATTTCATCTGTGACACAGTGACCACAGTGCAGGCCTTGCAGGGTTGAGAAGTGTCCTATAGCACTGACGCTTGCCAAGAGCTCTGTTGCTGATGCCTGTTTTTGTTTCCACTGCCAATTTAGCTACGTATGGAAGCAACACTGGAGGAAGAAGGGGCTAGAGGTGGGGCTGCCACTCAGACACGGGGCTCCTGGAGTGCACAGGGATCCGCAGCTAGCCAGGGCCCAGCAGGAAGCAATCTTGGCTTTGGTCTCTATTCTGATTGAGGACTCTTGGGGTCTTTCTCCTAATGTTAGCATTTGTCTGTGTGAAATGAGGCCACAGGCACCCTGGTTTATGGAGCAGCTGTACCATCGTGTAGCCCCTAGTGGCTGCTGCCAGTGTTCAAGAAGGGCAGGGTACAGAGGGCAGTGGGATGGGTAGATGAGGAGGAACACAGGCAGGCGTGGACAGAGAATGGCCTGGCTGGGGCCCTAAGCTGGAGGCAGCATGAGGAGGATGTGGTGGATGAAGCCTACCTGCTGGGGATCCACAAGCATGCAGGCAGATGGCGGGGACATGGGATCCAGGAGCACATCTTCAAAGAGACCTGTGGGAGCCCAGAGGCTACTGGAAAGGAAATGCTTCAGCCCTTGCTTCCCCTTCACCCTCTCTGGCTTTCCCCTTTGGGGTCCGCACCCAATTCCCCTCACAGGCTGGCTCTACAATCCCCCACTCCCCTGCTTCAGGCTCCTGGAACCTTACCCTTGCCACATAGCCTGTGAACGTCCCTGTGCTGGGCCGTCACTCCAGGAGTCAGGGTCTGACACACAGGCCTGAACAGTTGTTGTCTCTGTGACTTGTCAATGAGCTCACTGTGTGGTCTTGGCCTGGAGACTCACCTTGGGTCAGAAACACACTGTCATCCTCCAAGATGTGTTCTGGCAGCACTTCGCCCAGGGAGCTGAAGAGGGAAGGGCTGAGGCCTAGGATCTCACTCGGGAGCTCTGTCACATTCCAGGTAGGGTCCCGAGGAGGTGATAAGGCCAGCAGGCTCTCTGAAAAGGAAACACAGGACTCAGGAGTACAGTCAGAGTGTGTCCTGCTTGTCCCTTGCTGCTACAGCTGGCATATATAGGAAAAGTGACTGTCATTTTCTCATTTGGAGTTCCACAACTTTTATTTCGTGGTAGAAGAGATCAAGAGGTTTGATGCTTGTTGCTATGTCAGGGATGGCACACACACACACACACACACACACACGCGCGTGAGAGCGCTTGTGTGAATTATTACCATAATGTGCCAGATCCAACCAATGGACTGTAGCACCCTACAACTTTGTGCAAGAAAGAGTTTAAGGTAGTGTCCGGGCTCAAGGATAAAAGTGATGATTGTTTAGCAATGTCTGTCACCGATGGTGGAGTGACAGTAGGCACAGTACATTTGCTCTCCCTGTTATTAGCAGATCTCAGCTTCTCCTCTGCCATAGGAACCCTCCGGAAGAAGTGGAAAGAACCCAAAGCCTACAAGGAGGAGAGACAGAGCTTTAGTCACCTTGGGAGTTCTCTGGGGTACAGACAGGAAGCCAAGGGTCAGTACCTCGGATTTCCTTGTCCTCCTCACTGGACTCATAGGCGATCATCTGCTGCCTGTAAGAGGTAGAATCAAGAGGCAGACAAAGAGGCCCGGCCAGGGTGTCTGTGCAGTTCCTCTGGGTGTTTGTGTGCCACATGTGTGCTGGCTTGGGACAGCTTCCTTGGCTGAGGCTCTTGACCTCAAGGAGCTCCACGTCTTGTGAGGGGAGGTGAGCAGATAAGCAAAGGCCATCAGTGGGCTTGGGGGCGCCTGTGATGAAGGGCTTTTGGGGGCTGGGAGGGCAGGTGGGGAGGGGTCTGTCAGCTCAGCCTGCAGGATGGGTAGTTGCTCAGGTGGACCAGGGCAGAGAGCTGTGTAGGAAGAGGGACCAGAGCGCCAAACTCACAGGGTCAGGGCACAGCTCATGTAGGGACTTGGGAATATTTCATGCTGTTAAGTATAAGATTCATGGGCTAAGGGAAGGGGAGAGGCTGACATGGTGAGGTGGAGCCACAGAATATCTCTTTGCCATTAAGATCTGGACTCCACCCAGTGGGCACCAAGAAAGGCTTTGGATCACAACTGACATGGTCAAAGACTGTGCGTCAGAAGTCACTCAGTCAAGTGAGAAAAGGCTGGAAGGGTGAGGCAGGAGTCAGGGAGGCCAGTGTGGAGGCTGCAGTCATGGCTTATGAGATGGCAGGTCAGGCTTTCTTGTGTGTACACTGGCAGAGGACAGAAACTGGCCTCGTTCCTCAGAACCCTGCAACCACACCCCGGCCACAAGCCTCAACCCACCCACTACTGCCCTTGGGCTTCCTCTACCTGGGATAGAATGGTGTCTCATCGAGGAAACAGATCATTCTACCCCTGCTCTCATCCTCAATGACAGGGCCAGGCCCATCCTCCTGAAGATCATTTGGAAAACAGCAGCCTGTGGGTAAATCAGGGCAACCACAACTGTGTGTTGGCTTGGGGAACAGAGAGGTGCCAGGTTCTGCCCCCCAGCTTCCCCCACCCAGCCAACTGCTCAGGCTTCAGGGGCTCTGTGTGAGGCTGGATACCCGGATCACACCCACATTTCTCAAGGCCCACCTGCTTCTCAAGAGCAGCCATGATGATAAAATCTTTCAGTGAATAAAGCCACTGATGGCAAACAAGTATCCATTTCTTACTTTGCCCAAACCATGTTATACACTTCGTATCCTAGTCAACTCTTTGCTGAAGGGCATTGTTATTAACTCTTCTGGTAAACTGAGGCATAGATTAGTGTAACTTGTCCAAGATCACACAGCTGGTAGAAAGACCTGTGAAGCCCCTCCTGAGCCCCAGGCTAGGTCAAATACCTCTGCGGGCCCCTAGCCTTCACAGCAACCTCAAGACCTCAGGCTGTCCCCCTGCAACCAGCACCTCCTAGCACAGGCGACTCCTCCAGGACCAGCTGCCCAAGCTGTGGTGCCACTATGAAGCAGGACCTTGAATTCATGCCCCCTCCCTCTCTCCTGCCCAGTCCCTGCTAGACCCATTTGGAAAACAGCAGCCTGCTGGTAAATCAGGGCAACCACAATTGTGCGTTGGCTTGGGGAACAGAGAGGTGCCAGGTTCTGCCCCCCAGCTTTCCCCACCCAGCCAACTGCTCAGGCTCCAGGGGCTGATACAACAATCCCAACGGGGTCAAGAGAAGGGCTGGCTGCTTCAAGTGGAGCCTGAAGTGCTGCCTTATTCACTTTTTTTTTTTTTTTTTTTTTGTCTTTTTGAGACAGGGTCTTGCTATGCAGTTCAGGCTGGCCTTGAGCTCACTTTTGTAGCCCAGGCTGGTCTCGAACTTGTAACAATCCTCCTGCCTCAGCCTCCCAAGCGCTGGGATTACAGGTGTGCACCACCATGCCCGGCTCCTTATTCACTATTCTAAACCTGAAGCTAACACAGGAGGATGACCTTGATCTTGTCCTTCCCTTTGACCCTCAACAGAGCCTAACAAGCAATCTAGGAGCAGATCATACTCCATGAAGTGATAAGTGGTGTCTGCCCTATTGTACTCCCCACTCCCGAGTACCAGGACTATGTCTATGTCACAGCAGGTGCCTAGAAAACAGCACCACAGAAAAGACTCAGTTCATCATGAAGAAAAGGACCAACTTGTGATGTCATCGGGCAAATTCAGCAGTGTCAGCTGGGCTCCCGCTTCTCCAGCTCCAGCTCCTTCTTGAGCCAAGGCCAGTGCAGCCCTGGGGGGATCACAGGCATCAGGGCACCTCGGAGGGCCACCGGTCCTGCCCATGTTTTCTTCCTTCTGAACTGAGGATGTCACCGGATTCTTAGGTGTGTCCAGAGCCAGAAATCGCCGAGACTTGTGGGGCCCGGTCTGGAATTCTACAGAACAGAGACAGATGTCAGATGTGCCTCAGGAGGGGCTTCCTGTGCTCTGTGTAGATACTGTTTCAAAGCTTTCTCAGAGCTGGGGCTAGAGCTCAGAGGCACAGCACCTGCCTGGCAAGCGCAAGCAAGGTCCTGAGTTCAATTCCTGGTATCAAAAAATAAAAGCTTTCTTTGAACCAGGCATAGTGGTGCATGCCTGCAAACCTAGCACTAGGGAGGCTCAGGGAGAGGATCATCGTGAGTTTGAGGCTACCCTGGGCTGCACAGCAAGACCCTGTCTCAAAAACAAAAGCAAACAAACAAACAAACAAAAACTTTCTCTGGCTTTTTCACTCCCCTTTGTTTTGAGTATACCCAGATCCTCCAGTAGAAGTCATTTACTCCAACCTCTGTCCACACACCTTCTGAGCCCTAAAAACCAAAATGTGCAGTTGATCTCATGTTCCTGCCACTGGTCTGCTCTAGGTATGAGGCAGAGACAGAGATTTTTTTCTTTAACCATTCCAAGTGATTCAGTTGTGTAGCCAGGGGTGGATGTCAGTAGTTAGGTCCCCTTTTGCAGACACAGAAACTGAGGCTACATAGGGGAAAGGCAGTAAGTAGTAAAGCTAGAGCAGCATGGAGGCGTCCCCTCTCGGGCCTTTCTACTACCACATGCCCCTGCGGCCCTGGCCCAGGAATGAGGGTGGAGCACACGGACAGTAAATAACAGCAGCAGCATCCACTCCTGGGACCTGATCAGTGCCTGTCAGAAGCGCTGCTTTGACAGAGTGTGTGCAGCCTTTTACACCCTGAGATCAACCCACAGGGGGACTTCATTTCTCAGCGAGGACTCAGAGGCTCAGAGGAGAATGGCACATCTGAGGCTCCAGCACTTGTACTAGGGGGAATAGCCCCCAGGGGGACAGCACCCCTGGGGAAGGGGCCCAGCTTCCATCTCAGTCCTGCTCTCTGCTCAGCCTCCAGTCCACTGAAGGCCTATACCTGATGTTGCTTGGCTCAGCTTCTTCTTCCGGGGTTTCTGATAGGCCCCCCAAAGGTGGGAGTTCTGAGAGCATGGAGAGCTGGGCGGGGTGGAGTGTCTTTGCCTGGCTGTGCCTGGGGCTGCATTCCAAACCAGTCCTGGTGGGATGGGAGAGACAGGTCAGAGCCCCCTACCACATCCCTCCCTCTCCATTACATCTCCTGCCTGCCACACAACACCCACAGCCTTCAGCTGGGTGAGTTCCCAGGCTGACCTTGCTCCTCAGGGCAACTGCACAAATGTGGAAACTGATGTCATGGGAAGCAACTGGATTTGCCTATGGTTGCACAGCCAAGGGGTGGAAGGACACTGTGAAACTCAGGGTCCCACAGAGTGCTTTTGGGCCTTAGCAAAGAGGATAAGTGGCCCCTTTCCTTCCCAGATGCCTGATCCCCTTCTGCACTCCAAACCCATTCCTCTTTCCAACTTCCTCAGCCCAGTGCCATCCCTACCCCGGGAGCCCTGCAAAGTCTCTCCCTCCAGCGCACCCACTTCTGTGAAGGTTCTCAACTTGGGTGCTAGCTTAGGGTCACTCCTAGAAGGATTTTCTCCTCTTGATTCAAGCTTCTCCCTTAATAACCAGTCCTCTATACTCAATGTCAGGGATTTTGTTCTAAAACAGAGCCCCTCAAAACAAAAATCAAAGTCCGACCATGACTTTTTCTTGCTTAAAATCCTTCAATAAGGACGGAGGGTATAGCCGGATGTTAGAGATCTTGCCTCACCTGGGCAAGGCCCTGGGCTCATCCCAGCACCATTTAAAAACATGTACAGGGTGGCCAGTGAGATAGCTCAGTGTACTAAGTGCCTGCATAGGCAAGTGCAAGGACCAGGGTTTGATCCTTGGCACCACATACTGTACTGGCCCCACCCCCTGGCCCATTGAGGTGGCCACTGAGACCACGTGTGGTAGCGCACACCTGTAATCCCCGTGCTTGGGAGGCTGAAAACAGGAGGATCACTGAGTCTGAGTTGCATAGTGACTCTGTACCAAATACATTTAAAAAATATATATAGTGGCTAGGGAGACAGCTCAGCAGTGTAAGTGCCTGCCTGGAAAGCACAAGGACCCAGGTTCAATCCCTGGTACCACATACTGTGCAGTCCACTAAAACTGCATGGTGGTGCACGCCTATAATCCCAGCACTGGGGAGGCTGAGACAGGAGGTTCACTATGAGCCCAAGCAGTATAGTGAGACCCTGTACCAAATAAATACATAGATGATTTTTTAAAAAATTTAAAGGGCCCGGGGAGATAGCTCAGTAGAATAAGTGCCTGCCTGGCAAGTGTACGGTCCTGAGTTCAATCCTCAATACCGCAAAAAATAAAAAATAAAAAAATACATAAAATAAAAAATATATATATAGGGGCTGGGGAGATAGCTCAGCGGTCTAAAGTGCCTGCTTAGACAAGCTTAGGCAACTGCAGGGACCATGGTTTGATCCCTGGCACCACATGCTGTGCCAGCCCCACCCCCAGGGCAGGCTGAGCCGGCCATTAAGTAAGTAAGTAAATAAATAAATAAATAAATAAGTAAATAAGTAAATAAATAAAGTTTAGAGAAAAAAAAAACCCAGAAAATTATATATATAGTATACATCCTTCAGTAAATCTTATCATTCCCGTCTTCCTCCACAGCTGTGTATCAGAAGCACTTTAGCACCTTGTCCCTGCCACCCTCATCCTGCCAAACTCCTCCAGCTTCATTTCCTGCCATCCTGTCTGTGTATTTTATGTTCCAATGACAATGACAGCCCTAGACACACGCAGTACGGCTATGGGTGGCAGCGCACAGGCGCCGTCTTACATTTGAGTAGATTAATGAATGCACTTAGTCCCCATGACAAGCAAAGAAATGCTGGCGTGTGCTACCGGGTCCCTCCACTCACTACCCATGGCTGGGCCATGCCCAGACCCCGCACATGCATCTGGCTGCTCTTCCTTGATCCGCCAGGGTCATCCCTTTTCCTAGTGTCCCTGAAGTGCCACCTCCCCCACCCAGCTCCCACGGCATCCTGCACTCCTTTCTGATGCTTCCCGTGTGCAGGCTATGAATCCTGGGGGCAGAGAGGAGAGCCAGACTCATCTAGGCCACTGGGATTTGGCTCTTAATAGGCACCAGGAAGTGTTGGCAGAACTACTTACCCTCGAGCCCGCCTTCCTCATTGCGGAGGTAGAATGTGAGCAGGGCACTGACCGCACTGATGGTTCTCTGGAGGTACTGTATGTAGTGCAGGACGTGCACCAGAATCTCCTTCTGTCTCCAAAAGAAAGACCGGTGAGCACAGGAGCCAGGGCTCAGGACGGGTCCTCACCCACCCTTTGCTGCTGGGAGAGCTGTTCCTATTGTTTTGATTTGAATTACTGGGAACTTAATACAGAGAGCATTCAGCTACAGCCACCACCCTTTTTGTTTTTTACTTTGAGACAGAAATTCATAGGTTTCCCAGGCTGGTCTTAAATTTATTCTCCTCCTGCCTCAGCCTCTTGAGTAGCTGAGGTTACAGGTATGCATCACATGACACCAAGCCCCATCCTTCCGGTAAGCCCGCACTGTGCTGCAGTAAGATACAGGGTACAGCTGAGGAAACTGAGTCTCAGAGCACTCAAGGGGACGTGGAGAGTGACTCCAGCTTAGCCTGTCTCCTGGCCCGTTTTTTGGGGACACACAGCTCAGCTTCTGGCCACTAGCCCTTTGCTCATGCTGTATTTCTTGTCTGCGAAGCCCTCTCCCTCACCCCATCAGTCCCTGCCACCACCTTTCCTTCCTAAGTCTCTTCTCCCAGCACTGTGCTTCCTGTCTTGCCTACACTGGGTCAGTTGCCTCTCCACAGCGCTCTTGTCACTCCCTGTACCCATCCCAGGCATTTGCCACACTGTTTTATAATAATCTCTTGATGAGTTGTTCTCTCCACTGATTCTAAATTAGTTGGGGTGAACCTGCGGCCAACTGGGTTCTGTGCCCCTACAGCACCCAGCAGGATCCTTCTGCCCAGTGGGTGGCGTATCCACACCAGCCAACAAATGCCTCCTGAGTTGACATTGGAGACTCAAAGCTACTTTGAATACTACTTAGGAAAGGCCACGTACATCATGGTAAAAGAGATATGCTTCATTTCTTTCAGACTTTACAGTCTAGGGAGAGCCTAATCACTTCACAAATTACTCAAAATTATTGACTGCGATAAGCATTAGGAATAAATGCACAAGGTCCGAGGGCCAGCCAGATAGCTCAGTAGACTAAAGCGTAATGACCCAGGATTCAATTCCTGGCATTACATATTGGTCCTGCCCCCAGTTTCCGCTGAGATGGCGACTGGGATCAGGCATGGTGGTGCATGCCTGTAATCCCAGCACTTGGGAGGCTAAAAACAGGAGGATCACTATGAGTCAAATCTGTGTAGCGGGACCCTGTAGACCCTGTATTAAATACAAAAAGAAGAGAGGGGTGGATGGGAAGGGAAGGGAAGGATAGGGAAGGGAAGGGAAAGAAAGGGAAGAACAGGATCTGGAGAGATTGCTCAGCAGCACAAGCGCCTGCCTGGCAAATGCAAAGTTCCAAGTTCAATCCCTGGCCCTACATGCTGTGCAGGAGCGTGGTGGTGCACATCTGTAATCCCAACGCTTGGGAGGCTGAGACAGGAGGATCTCTGTGGGTTTGAGACTGGCCCTGGGGCTATAAAGAGTGAGCCACAAGGCCAGCTAGAATCACATAGCAAGACCCCATCTCAAAAAATACAAAAATAAATGAAAAGGTTTTTTTCCTTCTTTTAAAAAAAAGCATTGAGGAGATAGCTTGGCAGCATATAGTCTGGCACACAGTACTGCATGCCACGTTGGTCCCAAAAGCACAGGGCCAGCCCAAACTACGTAGCAAGACCCTGTATTCAATAAATAAATACTTTTCAAAAAAAATGAATGAAAATATACAAGGGATTCCAGAATTAGGGCTTTTTAAAGAAGCAGCATTTAAGAATTAACCAAGAAAAAAGGTAAAGGAAAAACACCAGTAAATATTCTGTTAATCAGAGTATTAATAATCTTCCAACCCCAAGCCAGGACATAGGGTCTTCTGAAGGATCATAGGTGAAATTTCTGTAAAATATAACTCAGCCAGATGCTCACTGATGTGACTCAGCATGAGCTACAACGGGAGGCTGCCACCTAACTATGTGACCTAAGAAATGCACATGACACAGGCGGGATTACACAAGCTCTGTAGGACCCAGATCCTCTCTGCCATTTCTTTTTTTTTTTTTTTTTTTAATTCAGTACAGGGTCTACAGGTCTCCCTGTAGATCGGACTTGCAGTGATCCTCCTGTTTTCAGCCTCCCAAGTGCTGGGATTACAGGTGTGCATCACCACACCCAGTCTCAGTGCACATGGGGGTGCGGCCGGCACGGCACATCCAGGATTGAACCCTGAATGCTGCACTCTGCCTAAGCAGGCACTTTAGTCCTAGTCCGCTGAGTTATCTGGCTGGCCCTATCTGCCATTTCTGACTGTGTCAAGAACAAGATGTTCCACTGACTTTGCCAGGCCTTGATTTTCTCATCTGTACAACAGGAATGAGGATATTTGTTTAGGCTCAGAGGATTATTGTTAGCACTAAACAAATGAATGTGTGAAACTGCCTAGCAGAAGGCAGGCACTGTGGTGCCCACCTGAATCCCAGCACTCCGAGAGGCTGAGGCAGGAGAGTTACAAGTCAGACTCAGCCTAGGCAACTTAATAAGACCCTATTTTAAATAAAAACAGGCTGGAGATATAGCACAGTGTGAAGGCCCAGGATTCAACTCCCCTTACTGGGGGCGGGGGGGAGAGCCAATTTAGTCAGTCTGAATGAGATTGCTTTTACCACAGGGGGTTAAATAAGAAACTAGAATGCCATCTTACTGCAGAAAGAACAGCTGTCATTAAGAAATCAAATAAAGGGTTGGTGAGATAGCTCAGCGAACTAAGCGCTTGCTTAGGTAAGCACAGGGGCCAGGGTTTGGCCCCTGGCACTGCATGCCACACTGGCTCTGCCCCTGGCACGCTGAGCTGGCAATGGAGTCTGGGCACTAGGGAGGCACACCTATAAATCCCAGAACTAAGGAGGCAGAAATCAGGAGATCACTATGAGTCTGAACTGCATAATGAGATCCTACACATACAAAAAAATCAAATAATAACAAATGTTGGTAAAGCTAGGGGGAAAAGGAACTCTTCTACGTTGCTGATGGGAATACAACCTGGAACAACCACTACGAAGATCAGTGTGGAGATTCCTCACCAAGCTAAAACTAGAAATTCCATCTGACCCAGCTATTCCTCTTCTAGGAATCTCCCCAAGAGAGCTAAAGTTATTGCGTTACATTGACGAATGCATGGGCGTGTTCATAGCAGAACAACTCATAAAGGCTAAACCCTGGACACAGCCAGCAGAGGAATGGATAGGAACATGTGGCATTTATATACCGTGGAATGCTAGCCTGCCATAAAGCAGGATAAGCTTGAAGTATTCGTAAGTAAATGGATGTGCCTCAAGGCCATAATGGTAAGTGAAAGAAATCAGATACCTAAGTTTAAATGTCATGTATTTTCTCTTGTATGTGAAACTGAAATATGAATAAAGAATGGATCATAGAAAGCAGAGAGAACTTTTTCAAATGGGAAGGGGAACAAAAGCTAGAGGGAGGGGGAGAGTGGGAGGGGAAGGGGACAAAAAGAACTAAGATGTGTTAAGTACGTGTACAAACTCCACGCACTAGATGTAAGCATTATGCACTATAAACATGTAGTAATAAAGAAAATTAAATTAAAAAAAGAAAAAATAGCTGGGTGTGGTGCTGCATGCACTTGGGAGGCTGAGGCAGGAAGATCACTGTGAGTTCAAGGCCAGCCTGAACTACACAGAGGCCCTGTCTCAAAACAGAAAAAAAAGAAAGAAAGAATACTAGAGCATACATTTTTTTTTTAGAGCATACATATTTTTCAAGGGCAGAGTCTGTCTTTTTCAGTTTGGTATTCCTAACACCAGGCTTGGCATATGGTTGGCACGCACTAAGATGAGTTCTTTGTAACTGTAAAGTAATATGTAAATGTTATTCATTATGAATGACCAGGCTGAAGGTTTTATGTAGAAAGCAAATGGGCATTGCCCTTGACTTCAGAATAGAGGCTTAGCTCTTGACACTCTGGGAAGAGCAACTGGCACTACACCTATGGCTCAAATCTCAAAGAGCTTCTGAAGGTAGAATGGATCTTACAGCCATCTGAACACAGGCAATTCATTTAGTCATTCAGCAAACATCTACTGAGCTATCACAAGTTGCTGAAGGGCTCAGGCCTTTGGAATGAGAGCTAATACCTCTCTATCTCTGTGTCTCTTTGAGTCCGTATCTGCCTGTCTGTCTCTGTCTCGCTGTTTCTGTCTTTGTCTGTCTGTCTCTCTCTCTGTCTCTCTCTTTGCCTCTGGTTTTCTCACTTACTTCCATTGCCTGGTTCCTGTGCACTTGTTTCCTTAAACAACAACAACAACAAAAAATGAGCCTATTTGTACATCTCTGACAAGCCTAGTGGGAAGATTAAATGAGAAATTGTGTCTAACATGCCTCGTGTTCAAGGTCTGCCACCTGGAGCCCTCGATAAGTTGGGAGTAATGTTTACTGTTACCTGGGCCCTATCAGTGCTGGGAATGGAGATATGGCAGACCTCTCTACCTAAAGAGAATCAGAAGCCAGGCACTGTGGGGCACACCTGTCATCCCCGATACTTGGGAGTCTAAGGCAGGAGGATCTGTGTGAATTCAAGGCCAATCTGAATTATATAGCAAAACCTTAACCTAAAATGACAAAAAAAAAAGCACATAAACAAATAAACAAACAAAATTACCCTTCTGGTTACCCTGGGCCCACCCAGATACTGCAGAGGAGTTACCTCATCTCAAGATCCTTAGCTCACTGACATCAGCACAGCTCCTTTGCCATATAAGGCAGCTTACTTATAGGTGCTGGGAACTAATATGTGGACATCTTTGGAATTGGGATGTGGACTATTTGAGGAGCTGTTCCTCTGTCCTCACATATTTGCATATTTAGTGTACCTATGAGCTGTGTTAGATGCTTGGGAAGCTAAAGATGGTAAGGGCACAGTCCCCTGCCTTTGAGAAATGAGTCAAATCAAGGTCCAGGCAATACTTTGTAATAGGTCTGATGCCACATGCCACATGCCACATCCCTTAGAATTCACCCCAGTTCTCGCCTTTTTTTTTTCTTTTCTTTCGTTCGTACTGAAGATTGAATCCAGAGTCTCTGTAGTGAGCTACATCTCCAGCCTTTTTTTATTTTTAAATGTATTTGGTTGTGGCAGGGTCTCACTGCACAGCTCAGACTCAAGTAGTGACCTCCTGCTTTCAGCTTTCCCAATGCTGGGATTACAGCCGTGCGCCACCACACCAGAACTCTGACCTGAGCAGCATGCCCTGGGGGCGTGGCTGGCACAGCATGTGGTGCTGGGAATTGGATCATGGTCCCTGCACTTGCCTAAGCTTGCCTAAGCAGGTGCTTTAGTCAGCTGAGCTATCTCGCCGGCCCCTCTCCAGCTTTTTTTTTTTTTTTAATTTTATTTATTTATTTATTTGTTTGCTTGTTGTGTGTGTTTGTTTGTTTATTTATTTATTTTGTGGCGGCTCAGCCTGCCCTGGTGGTGGGGCTGGCGCAGCATGTGGTGCCGGGGATCGAACCGCAGTCCCTGCAGTTGCCTAAGCTTTCCTAAGCAGGCGCTTTAGACCACTGAACCATCTCGCCGGCCCACACTCTCCAGCTTTTTTAAAAAATATTTTAAAAAAATTTTTTGAGGGTCTTGCTATGTAGTTCTGGCTGGCTTTGAACTCACTACGTAGCTAGTCCAGGCTGGCCTTGAATTCTCAACAATCCTCCTGCCTCAGCCTCCCTAGCATGGCACCATACCTGGCTCTATGAGACAGGGTCCAGCTATTATTCCAGGCTGACTTTGAACTTGCTATCTAGACCAGGTTTGGCTCAGACTTGAAGTGATCCTCCTGCCTCAGCCTTTTCAGTGCTGGTACTGAAGGCGTGTACTATGTAAAGTGCAAGGGTCTTTATAAGAGGGAGCAGAGTCAAAGGCAGAGAGGGCAGTGTGACAATAGAAACAGTAAGAGACAAGAGAAATTTGAAGATGCTGGGTTGCTTGCTTGGAATGGGTCACCAGGAGCCAAGGAATACAGTTAGTCAGCATCTAAGAATTGGCAAAGGGCAAGGCAACTGATCCTTTCCTGGAGACAACCAAGCCCACTGACGATGGCTTGACTCTAGCCAGCAAGCCTGATATGGGACATCTGACCTCCAGAACTATAAAAGAATAAATCTGTGTCATTAAATTCACTAAGTTTTTCCATCTCTGGTTCCGGAAAAAAAAAAAAAAATTCCACTAAGTTTATAATCATTCGTTATAGCACACCCAGGAAACTCATCCAAGTACCTGCTAAACAGAGATATTAGGAGGAAAATTCTATATAATATTGTAGCTGATGGAATGTGGTAGCCAGAAAAAAGCCCATTGAGGGTCAGACAAATTTCTCCAGATACCCACTCCTCTGAGCTTCCCTAAATCTGGTCAAACAGGGTTGTGGAGATAGCTTGGTGGTTTAAGTGCCTGGCTAGGCAAGGGCAAGAACTCGGGTTCGATCCACAGTACTGGATGCCGTGCCAGCCTTGCCCTGGGGCATGGCAAGCCAGCCACAGAAAAGGGGCGTGGTGGCGCACACCTGCAATCCCAGTGCAGGGGAGGCTGAGAAAGGAAGATCACTATAAGTCTGAGCTGTGTAGCAAGACCTTGTACCAAATACATAGCATTAAAAAAAAATTCAGGTCAAGCCTAGCTGTGGTGGCGCATGCCTGTAATCCCAGCACTTGGGAGGCTGAGGCAGGAGGATTGATGCGAGTTTGAGACCAGCCTGTGTTACAAAAGGGAGCTCAAGGGCAGCCTGAACTGCATAGTGAGACCCTGTCTCAAAAAGAAAAAAAAAAAAAAAAAAAAAAATCAGGTCAAACATCCCAGTGGGGGACCGGATATTCCTGTGTTCAAATTCACATCTTCCTGATAGTTTCTAAATTCCCAGAGGATTGGGTCTCCCATTTCTTTGCTTCCTTGTAGCAATCAGAATGGATTCTGGTATCCAACAATCTTCCCACAAAGGGCCAATGAAAGAATGAGTAAATGAACCTAATGAGAGGAAATACAGCAACAAATCATCTCACTAAGTCTTCAAGACCTGAGGCTCACATTAAGTTGTTCCCACTGGGAGCAATTCGAGCTTGGCGCTGTATACAATTCTAGGCTGGCACCGTACAAAATTACTGAGAACCCTACTGGGACATCCAGAGAAATCTGATCTATTCCTAATTCAAGTGAAACCCATAAGTCCCAAAAGGCGGGACCTCAGGAGCAAACTGACATTTGTTCAGGGCATGCTATGAGCTCAGCCTGTCAGAGCTATTATGTCACTTTGGCCTCACAGTATCTCTGAGGAGCAGGAATTATTTTTCCTTATTTTACACTCAAGAATCCTGGGGCTTAGAGAGCCTGTGTAGCCTCAAGAAACTCTCCAGAGATCCACAGCTATGACGCCAGAGGGTACAAACCTGGGGCTGTTTGACTTCTGCTCTTAACTCCCAGATCCCCCGGCCTCTTTTGTGTAAAAGAATCCTGGGCCTTCAGCTTCCCACAAATTCCCATTTAAAGCAGAGCCTGGGGCTGAGGAGACAGCTCAGTAGAATAAGCACTTGCCTGGCAAGAACAAGGACCTGAGTTCAATCCCCAGTCCCACAAAAAGAGAGAGCGAGAGAGAGCCAGAGAGAGCGCAAGAGCGAGAGAGAGGGAGGGAGGGAGAGAGAGAGAAGAGAGAGCAAGCAAGCAAGCAGGGCCATTCTCTTTCTGAGGCTCTCTGAAAGGTTCTGTCCGCTTTCCTGGACAGGCTCCCTGCTCCATGCTATTTGCAGACCTGGCTCCCTAATCTGCCTCCTTGCCTCCCGTGTCCGCACCTTGGTGAGCTTCTTGGCACCAGTCTTCAGGGTCACGGGTATCAGCAACGCCAGCTCCTGCAGTTGGGTGGTGTGGTTTTTCTTCTGATTCCTGTTTTGGGACAAGATCTGGCTTTAATTAGGATATCCAGAGCTGAATTTTGGATCTCACCCCCAAGTTGGCTTTAGCATTCCTCATCTCAAGGTTGTCCCCGACCCCCACTCCATGACACATAAGACAGGTCTAGGCTTCACCTGAACTCATGTTCCCTGAACTCCTGGACCTATTGGTCACCAGATCTTGCCCATTCCTCTTCCCATCCTTTCTCTCCATCACCACAGCCTTTCTTTGGCGCATCCTGATAGCCACACACCTCCTGCCTGGCCTCCTCCATCCATCCTCTGTACAAGAGGCAGCGTAAGTTTCTTGAAACACAGCATGAGTCTAAGTCACTCTTCTTCAAATTTCTCAAGGTCATTCCATTCTGAAGTATCAACTTTATCTGTTTTTAAGATTAACTCTCACTATGTAGTCCAGGCTGGCCCTGAACTCACCATGTAACCTGGGCTGGTCTCAAACTCATAATAATCCTCCTGTCTCAGCCTCCTGAGTTTTGAGATTACAAGGCTGTACCTCCACACCCAGCAAATATCAAGTTGAAATTGCTTAAATGGCTTCTAACATCTTTTCCCTTCCTAGCCTGGCCCAGCTAACCACTTTGGCTTTATCCTTACTCTGGCTTATTGGAATCAACTGACTCATTCCACAGGAAGCGGGGGAGGCACTCAAAACTCCCAGGCCCTGTGTTCACAACCATCTCTGATCTCTGCACCAGGCTGTCAGCTAGGTGGGGGCACCTGTGTATCCCTAGCACCTAGACCAGGGTCTGGTACATTTCAGGAACTCAGTGTGTTTTTGCTAAGTGAATGAATGAATAGGGCCTGGAAGAAGTTGACTCTGGGGCAGCTGCAATATCTCCAGGACCTAAGCCCTGAACTCATAATCCACAGTACTCCCACATACATGCACCTCCACCCTCGCCCCTGACAGACGGCAACACAAAGGCTCTGAGGTCCTTCCCTCAGAGGCCACACCACTGTCGCCATCTGTGACTCTGTCACGGCTGTCTGAACACCTCCGTCATCACCAGTGCCTGTCCCACCTTCCTTCAGGGTCCACTTCAGCTACTTTTTCCTCACCTCTCACTGTCCATAGCACCTGGTGTCACTTGCGGTAAGGTCAAACCAAAACTACTCTCTTGATGACAGATATGTATTTAGCTCCAATTCACACCCATGCACTGATAATACCTGACTGCCAGACCCTGTGCAGGACACTGAAGAGAAAGAAAAGGATGACTCAGGCACTGCCCCAAGGGCATATAGGGGTAGTATAGCAGACACATTTATTATTATCCTAACCAAACTTCAACCAGGATTCAATCTCCCATTCAGCATGCCACATTGGCCCCACACCTGGGCCACGCTGAGTCAGGAAACCAGTCCAGGCTTGGGGAGGCTGAAAACAGGACAATCACTATGAGTTCAAGCTGAGTAGTGAGACCCTGTAACAAATATATAAATGAAAAAAAAAAAGAAAAAAGAAACTTAACCAAACTCCAGATTCCTGAAAGCATCTGTAATGGCTTGTATCTAGATGTCCCTGATGTTATTTCCTTTATATCTATTTTATTATTATTATTATTATTATTATTATTATTATTATTATTATTGCCGGCTCAGCCTGCCCTGGGGGTGGGACTGGTGCAGCATGTGGTGCCGGGGATCAAACTGTGGTCCCTGCAGTTGCCTAAGCAGGTGCTTTAGACTGATGAACTATCTCGCTGGCCTGCCTTTATATCTAGATGGCCAGCCTGAACTACATTGTAAGACCCTGTCTCCAAAAGTCCAAAAGAAAAAGTAGGTGAAATAGCATAGGGATGCAATCCTAGCACTTGGGAGGCTGAGGCAGGAGGACTGCTACAAATTTGAGGCCAAGCTGGGCTACACAGTGAGTTCAAAGACCAGCTTGGAGTACCTGGTGGCGGGGGGTGGACCTTGCCTCAAAAAGAAAGAAATACAAGCTAGATGTGAATGTAGACCTCTAATCCCAGCACTCAGAAGGCTGAGGCCAGGAGGATCCCTGAGAGTTTCAGGTTAGCTGGGACTACATAGTAAGTTCAAGACCAGCCTAAACTACAGATCAAAGCAAACTGACTCCCCAATAAAAGAAATCTATCAGTCAATCTAGACAATTCCCCAAAGCCTCACGCACTCATAGGTAGAGTTTTTGGAAGATGACTGAATCTTAGAGGCCATATCTGATTGCTGCCAGGAGGTGGGGTCTGGCTGGAAGACATGGGCCACCGGTGGTGTGATGTGGAAGGCTGATTTCCCTCCTCAGCTCCTGGCTTTGCTCGGCTTCCTGGCCGCCACAATATCAGCAGCTTTTTTCCCAGCAACCCCTTCCTCTGAAGCCCTCCTGCCTTGGAGCCAGTTGACGATGGAATAAATTCTCCAAAAACTATGAGCCAAAATAAGCCTCTCCTCCTTTAAATTGTGGGTGTGGAACACTGTCTCAGTGACAATGGCAGAATCTTTTTCACCCATTCATTCAGCAATTACTGAGCACCTAATTTATGCCAGGAAGTATTACAGGTGATAGGGCTAAATTTCTGAAGAACAAATATAGCCCTCCCAGGCTGACATATAGTTGAGGGCAGTCTTTGACAAAATACCACACTACAAAGTATAAAACTACTAGAACCAGAACAAGTGCTATAATTTGGGGGGTATTACAAATGAAAATGTGGGATCTTTTATTCAGAATTAAGAATTTCAGGGGAAAAAAAAGGATTTTAGGGCTGGGGAATATAGCTTAGCAGCACAGTGCTTGCCTGATAAGTGTGAGGTCCTGAGTTCAATTCCTGGTACAAAAAAAACCCCTAGAAAACAGAATTTCAGCAGTGCATATGGCACACACCTGAAGTCCTAGAACTTGGGAGGCAGAGGCAGGAGGATTGCAGTGAGTTTGGGACTAGACTGGGTTACAAAGTGAGTTCGATCCCAGCCTACACTGTGTAGTTAGACCCTGTCTAACCCCACTCTCCAGGCTGGGGAGATAGCTCAGTGGCACAGCGCCTGTCTAGCAAGTACAAGGTCCTGAGTTTGATCCCCAGTTCCCCAAAACAAAAACACCCTCCTCAAATAAAAAAAGATGAACTTCACTTGATCCTGAGTACTGAAAAAAAAAAAAAAAATCAAGCAAGACTGATGAGAACAAAAGATCAGCTCAACCATCAGGCCCTTCTAGGCACAAGACCCAATGTGACTGCACATGTCACATCCCCACAGAGTAGGCCCTGCTCAGAATAAAAGTGTTCCTTGGTGTTATGGAAGCACGTGTGCTGCCAAGGTGAGCACAACATGGAGCTTTAACCAGGCAGAGCAGGGGCTCAGAATAGGGGGCTCTGACCTAATCAGTGAGGGCTCTCCTGAGGAAGTAAACTTGGCCAGACCTGTTCTGAAGATGAAGAGAGAAAGAAAGCACTGGACACAGAGGAACAGAAGCAAAGACCCCACCGCATGAAGCATGGAGAATTGAAAAGAAAATTGAAGTGCCTGGAGCACGCAACATAAGGCGTCCTACAGGGAAGACCATGCTGGAGGAGGCAGAGGCCACGTGAGGCTGGGAATCCGAGGCCCAAAGTACAGAGGAGGGTTTTTTTTGGCCTTTATCTTAAGACCAAAGGGAAGCCCTTCAGGGCTCCCTGAAGAGGATGTCATCCTTAGTTCAGGGTCTGAAAATCTTTATGAACACAGGAGACCATACACACAGTAATTGATGGGGCTGGGGAGATAGCTCAGTAGAATAAGCACTTGCCTGGCAAATGCAAGGACCTGAGTTCAATCCCTGGTTCTGCACAAAAAAAAAGAAATGGATTACCTAAAGTAGAAGCTTTAGGGGCCAGGGAAATAGCTCAGTAGAATAAACGCTTGCCTAGCAAGCACAAGGGCCTGAGTTCAATCCCCGGTCCCATCAAAAAAACAAATATATATATATATATATATATATATATATATATATATATTTATGCTGAATGAGTAATGAAAGAAAAATAATTGAGTCAGGTATAGAGCTCACTGGCACAAACTCTATCCTGGCAAATGCAAGGTCCTGAGTTCGGTTCCTGGTACCAAATATAAGTCACCAAATGGTCTCCAAATTACCTCCTCACATCACAGAAACCATAACTTGGAGGAAAAGGGTGGTTAGAGATTCTTTTCTTTTTCTATCAGCCTCCTCAGTAATCTGTGATTCTATTCCTAAAAGAAAACCCAGGGCTAGGGAGATAGCTCAGGAGAATAAACACTTGCCTGGCAAGCCCAGGGTCCTGAGTTCAATCCCCAGTACTGCAAAAAAAAAGAAATGAAAAAAAAAAGAAAGAAAGAAAGAAAAGAAAAGAAAACCTAGCAATCCCCAGAGTATATAAAATCCTGGATTAAATGTGTAACATGAAAGGAAGAAAAGACAGAAGAGAGACTGGGAGGGAAAAGAGAGGGAGGAAAACTCAGTGGGTGGATCTCTAAAGCCTTTCTGGTCCTGATTTTTTTTCCCCCCATCACCATTATTTTGTTTTAGAAGGGCCCTTGAGGCCCCAGTGAGAAACAACAGAGAAGCATGGAAGAAAAAACATGCAGGTCTTTGTAAACTGAAGATGGTACTTGATAATGCCTGCCAGCGCTTCACACCAAATGTGCTCCCGAATGTTTACTTGGGGCATTTTGTTTACTATACTATAGATTAAACCCAGGATGCTATACATGCTAGGCAGTTGTACCACCAGAGCTACACACACAGCCTTTTTTATTTTAAAACAGCCTCACTAAGTGGCTCACACGAGTCTCTAATTTGTGGCCCTCCTGATAGCTGGGAAGATAGCCATGTGCCACCACAGCCAGATTTTACTCTCATTTTGCAAAATTCGTGAAGAACCGAGCCAGGAAGATAACTCAGTGGAATAAGCGCTTGCCTAGCAAGCACAAGGTCCTTAGTTCAATCCTGGTAACGGAAAAACCAAAAAATTTGTGAAGAACCTTCTGGGAAAACATAGACATAGGAAAAAAAAATCAGAAGGAGAGCCAGCAAAATGGCTCAGTGGTCTAAAGTGCTTGCTTAGGCAAGATTAGGCAACTGCAGGAACCACAGTTCAATTTCCGATTTCTGGCACCACATGCTGCGCCAGCCCCACCCCCAGGGCCCCCAGGGCCGGCTGAGCCGGCCATAAAAAAATGAAAAAAGAAAGAAATCAGAAGGAAATGAAAAAAAATGACCGGGAATCTCAAGATACTGGTATGCACGAGACAGCAGTTTTGAATAGGCACAACCTGGGCTCTACCCACAAGGACTTCCAAGACCTGGGTATTCCATCCCTAAGTTATCTCTCTGCAGATGCTTCCTGGTGTGGCCAATTTCTTTTCTCCGTCTATAATATTCACCCACTTGTCCCAGCTCTGCCCTCTGGTTCTGCAGGGAACAGATCAATTTAGCCACAGAGATCCCCATCTTTATTTTTTTTTCAAAGACAAAATTTCAGTTTTTATGTTTTTAATTGTTATATTAGTTTTTTTAATTTTTTTATTTTTAATAAGAAATAATAATATGATAGTTTCAAAATATGTTAGTAGTGTATTTATAATAATTGATACATTGAATATTGTTGTCCTCATAGTAGTTATACAGAGCACAGGGTATAGACATGATAAATTTTCTAAACCATATTAGTAGGGGAGGAAAAAAGAAAAAAAACAAAAAAAAAATTTCTTCTCTTTGTACAAAGAGGGAGTAGTTGTATATATAGTCCTACGTTCCATAATTGCAATGGGTTACTTTTGGAGGCTGCAGGTTTAAGCCTCTTACAGCTCATCATACTAATCTAGCTCTGCATGCTATGCCTCGTAATTTAGCTTTTCTGCTGGGTGATCAAGGGCAAGTTAAGGCCAGACTCATATAACAGAATATTCATCTTTTGTAACTTCCAGAGTCAAATCCCCTTAGAATTAACTTTGGAACCATGTACAGTGCTTTGTAGAACTGTTGTGCCATCGGGATGAGTCACCACCATTGCTTGACTAGTTTGCTCTCTGTGAAAGCCTGAGAGAATGTCCTCTCTCTAGGTGACTCTCCTTAGGCACACTATACTTCTTTTGTCCCTTTCCTCTGAGGTCCCTTAATCTCCTTGAACAGAAAATTTGGGAAACCACTGAGTTATAGGACGTTACAGCACAGGTTCTCTTATGTCCTAAGTCCTCATTGACCTTGAAGACCTAGGGCCAAAATGTTGGCTATCCTCGTAGCCCTTTTCTCCAATTTTTGGTCTGTTAATTTACATTCTCAACTTTCCAGCAGAGAAGCTTCATGATACTATTACTCTATAACATAGGTAGTTGAGCTTAACATCACTGTCTTTCTGAGTATCAGATATCTTAGACTTATCTTGCAATTGGTATTTTCTTATCTTCATACTTTTTTTTTTTTTTCTTTGGTGGGACTGGGGTTTGAACTCACGACCTTACACTTGCCAGGCAGGCACTTGTACCATGGAGCTAACTCTCCAGTCCCTCAAAATGAATTTTAAAGCTGGGGTTTGCATGCTTGCTTAGCATGCATGTACAATGTCCTAGGCCCAGTCTCCCCCAAAAGACCTGAATCCTGCCATCCAATGTGCTTCAGTATGTGCAAAAATTTAAGAAGAAAAATTAGCCTGACATGCTACATGCCTATAATCCCAGAACTGTGGGAGGCTGAGATGGGAGAATTGAATTTTCAACCAAGTCTGGTAACCAATTTAGTGAGCTCTTAAGTCCTCCTGTCTCAGTCTCCCAGAGTGCTGGGCTCACAGGTGTGTGGCATCACAACTGGCCAAGATCCAACTTTTGAACCGGATAAACTAGGATTCAAATGCTAGCTTTGCCCCTTGTGGTGTGACTTTAGGCTACTTCTTCCATCCTTTTGAGTCTACCCTTTCTCATTAATTAAATGGAGGTGGCTAGGAAAAAAAAATGATCTCTCTGAAAGGTATTTGGATAGTACCTGCCACACAGACTGCTATGAAATACCAGCTTAAGAGAAGACGGAGTCTTCTGGAATGAGAGGAAAAAAAAAAGCTTTAGGGAATGAAGTGTAGCATTTTTTTTTTTTAAAGGAAATCAGATTCAGGACCCTGGGCTTGCCACAGAGGCCTCATGCTGCTGAGCTATATCCCTCTTTAGGGGTGTAGGATTGTATAGGACGATTATGGTTGATAATGCTTTTATTTAAGCAACATCCAATTCCCCCTTTTCTGTAATAGTACTTTTTTTTTTTGAACCAGGGATCAAACTCAGGACCTTGCAGTTGCCAGGCAGGCACTTGAGCCTCTGAGCTATCTCTCCGGCTTGTAAAAGTACTTTGATTCCCCTTTGGCAACCATTCCCCCTTCACTCTGGTGCCTTGCTTAGCAAAGGCTAACCCCACTTTCCCCTTCCCACAAGGGGGCAGAGAACTAAGGTCCTGACAAGAGGAGTCATAGGGATTGGCTCAGGGTTTGGCCAATCAGAGTCACTCAATACCGGTGTTGTCAAGCCAGCTGGAGATGAACAAGGAAGCCAACATACACAAGAGCAGGACCAGGAGAGGCAAATTCCTGGTACTACTGCTTAATGTCCCTATAGAACCAAATGTGACAATCCTAAGTTTTTTGTTTAAATGATGGAACAAAACACCATTAGTACTTAAACTAGTTTTCTCTTAATTTCAACTAGAAGCTTTATTAATACTATTAAAGATCCTACTTCTAAAAAGAGGAAAAAGAGACCGAATTGTAGGTGATGTCTGGAATTCCAGGAAGAATTGACAGAAAAGTTAGGAAGTCTTCATTCCCTTTGTGGTACTCCTTCTGAATACCTAAGTAGAAGCCTGAACAAAGGAGATGCTTAATTTTGGAGTTAATAAACCAATGAAGATGGTTGGATGAGAGCTTCTTAGGGGAGACCATAGGAGTAAGATAAACTATTTTTCCTTCATCTAGATTTTGGATGAAAAAAGAAATGATCCAAACTTCAGTCTCTGTAAATTCCCTGTTAAGATTCCATGCATGAGGTCCTGAGTTTGGTCCCCATTACACTGAAAAATCCTGACATTTGATAAATGCTTGATGGATACATGAATGCACGCATAATTTAAAGAAAGGAAGGGCACTTAAACTCAGAATGGAGGCTTGTTATAGCTCAGTGTTAGAGGGCTTGCCTACAAGCGTGCATGAGGCTCTGAATTTAATCCTGAGCAATGAAACAAAACAAAACAAAACATCTGAGAAGTTTAAAGTCTATAAGGACCTTAGAAGTGATCTTTGCCAATTATCTCAGAGCCCTCTCAGCTAGGAAATGGCACGAATATTCTCCCCTACTTCCTTGTGATATTGCTGTAAGGATTATCAGACACCACACAATCAAAGGGCTTAGCAAAGAGGTTGGCAACCAGTAAATGCTCAGTAAACATTATGTTACTGTTATTCAGCCAAAGTGGTTGGAACTCCAAGGGCTATGAAGGAAGTCATTACCTGCCACCAGTACCCACGGAACTGGCTTTGGGCTGTTCAAGGGAACACAGGTGTCCACTGGAAGACAACATCTGCAAAAAAAGAAAAAAAGAATTACTAGCAACCTTTGGGATTCCAGAAGGAAAGGGGCACCAGGGCATGGTGGTGCACGCCTGTAATGTTAGCACTCAGGAGCTTGAGGCAGGAGGATCTCCACAAGTTTGAGGCCTTCCTGGGCTATAAAGTGAGTTCAACTGCCTCAAAAGGACAGAATGAAACAGAACAGAAAGAACAGGGCACATGACTGGTACCCTTCATATTTCCCGTAGGGTTTCTTTGAGCACCCAGAAACCTCAAAATTGACCCTCCATTCATTACCATTACAGTCAGAGACCTAAATTAAAGCGATAAAACTAAACAGAATCACAAATTATAAACTTGAGTTCTTAAATCATACTCCAGACCTAAAACTAAAACTAATGAGGGCTGAGGAGAGAGTTCAGTAGCTTGCTTGGCAAGCGCAAGGGCCTGAGTTCAATCCCTAGTTCCACAAAATAAATAAATAAACAAACAAACAAATTAATAAAATAAAATACATAAAACCAATGAATTAACAAATTTTGACTTTAGAATTTACACCTCAAGGGGGCTGGCTAGATGGCTCAGCAGTCTAAAGCACTTGCTTAGGCAAGCTTAGGCAACCACAGAGACTGCGGTTCTATCCCTGGCACCACATGCTGCACCAGCCCCGCCCCCGGGGCACGCTGAGCCGGCCATAACATAAATAAACAAATAAAATAAAGATTTTTAAAAAAAAGAATTTACACCTCAATTATGAAATACATACTATGAGAAACTGTGGCTCGATGACTTTAAATGAGGTTTTTTTTTTTTTTAAATTTTACTTATTTATTTATTTGTTTGCTTGTTGTGTTTGTTTGTTTCTTTATTTATTTATTTTGTGGCTGGCTCAGCCTGCCCTGGTGGTGGCGCTGGCGCAGCATGTGGTGCCAGGGATCGAACCGCAGTCCCTGCAGTTGCCTGAGCCTTCCTACGCAGGCGCTTTAGACCACTGAACTATCTCGCCGGCCCTCGATGACTTTAAACTATAATATTAACATAGAATTGGGCTGAGGAGATAGCTCAGCAGGCTAGACGTCATGCCTGGCATGCACAAGGACCCAGGTTCGATCCTTGGCACCACATGCCCCAGAACATGGCATGGTGCCACAAACCTGTTATCCCAGTGCTGGGCAGGCTGAGATAGGAGGATCACTATAAGTCTGAACTACGTAGCCTTTCAAGTCCCAAAGCAAGAACCTAGAACCCCAAAATGAGCCCCAAATTCAAAATGCTGGGCTGGTGAGATAGCTCAGCAGTCTAAAGTCCCTGCTTAGGCAAGCTTAGGCAGGCACAGGGGATATGGTTCGATCCCTGGCACCACATGCTGTGCCAGCCCTGCCCTCAGGACAGGCTGAACCAACCAAAAAAAAAAAAAAAAAAATACTACTACTACTTTTTTAAAAATGTTTTTTAAACCTTATTTATTTATTTATTTATTTATGCTATGGCCAGCTTAGCCTGCCCTGGGGGTGGTGGGGCTGGCGCAGCACATGGTGCCACAGATCAAACCGCAGTCCCCAGCTGTTGCCTAAGCTTGCCTAACCAGGCGCTTTAGACCGCTGAGCTATCTTGCCAGCCCCTACTAATAATAATAAAATTAATTCAGAATGCCAACACCCTAGACCCCCAAAATGTCAACTTCAAATCCTCAACAGAACCCCAATACTAAATTTCAGCATTCCTGAGGCTGAGACAGAAAGACTGTCATGCAGCAGGGGGTGGGGGAATAGCTCAGCAGCTTGCCTGGCAAGTCCAAGGTCCTGAGTTCAATCCCCGGTACTGCAAAAAACAAGCAAACAAACAAACAAAAAATCCCATTGGGATGCCAGACCCTAAAGCTGAAATCCCGCTCAGTGTGAAGATTCCTGAACTTCAGCTCCTCAAGCCTCAGGTCTAAGCAGTGGCTTTAATCCTCCCAAATCAGGTGCCAGAAGCAACCCCCCTTCCACACACACACCCCATAACACTCTTGAACTCAAATTGAAGACTTCTACTTAGGGTACAAGATTTCCAAGAGGAAAGCGTCCAATCCCACACCCACAATCTTCAGATTCAGTTAGCTCAGACAGAAATCCCAGTCCCACGGGGGCCCAGGTCTCCCGGCTAGCCCGGCCCTGCATCGCCTCACGTCATCTCTGCCCTACACCCACGGCATGCCTGTCCCTACCACCGCACCCAGTTGGACCCTAAATGCCATTTCGGGAACCCCAGCCTCCCCTTGAGCCGTCTAAAGCAGAGGGAGCACCCCCCCTCAGCCCATTCCTCTTGGCCTCCAGCACCTGCCTCACGACGTGCAAAATGGCGTGAGGCCCTCTTGGTGTCTGCCACCCCCACAAGTGGGAGCCAGATGCGACAGTGTACCTTGCTGGTCTTGAAAAGGCGCGCGGGGAGCCGGGGCTGTCACGTTCCCAAGCCCGGAGGGAGATGGCTATGTGAATTCCAAGGGTGCGAGGCTGCAGCGCTGGGCTCCGAGTGGCGCGAGGCTTGAGGTGTGGAACCACAGTGCTTTCCTGAGGCCACGCCCCTCCCAGTTCCCGCCACCTCCTGACTGAAAAGCGTTGGACCAGCAGGGGGGGGGGGCCAGCGGCTCTGCGCATGCGCTCTTCGCCTTCCGAAGAGCCCCTTGGTGCTGACTTCCAAAGTGTTAACCAATCAGCTCTCGCTCAGCTACCCACCTTTTTTTTTTCGTGGGCCACACCCACCCCCTGCCAAGCTTCCAGACTATTCTGAACGTGCTGGGCCTTCAGAGCCCGAGGAGGAGGCAGGGTTTCCGTCAACAACCAATGCTCCCAGAACAATCTCACTCCGGTCCTTTTTTTTTTTACTTTCCTGCGCCCATTTCCACCTTTCCCCTTCAGTTCATATACAATTAGGTCCTACTAGGTGCCAACTCCCATGCTGCTTGCTGGAACTTTGCCAAGCTTCCTGTCCTGAAATGCAAGGTCTTTTCAGCATTAAAAAAGCTGTACATTTTAGAAAGCTCATGGCCAGGTGTAGTGAAACAAGCCCGTAATTCTAGCAGTCGGCAGGCTGAGGTACGGGATTGTGTTGAGTTCAAGGCCAGCCTGGACTACATAGCAAGACTGTCTCAAAACAAAAAATAGAACCAAAAAACAAGACAAAACAAAACACTTCAGTCTCATGGTCCACGCAGAAGATAGGCTGGAAAAATATATCTCTTATTTTTCCCCCAGCGATAGGGAACCCACGGACACATTACCACTGAGCTATATGTCTGGCCCCTTCCACTTTTTGTTTTGAGATAAGGTCTTGATAAATTGCCCAGATTGAGGGGCTGGGGAGATAGCTCAGAGGCATAAGTGCCTGCCTGGCTAATGCGAGATCCTGAGTTTGATACTGGGGATGAAACCAAAAAAAGGGGAAAAAATTGCTCAGACTGGCTGCCAGTTTGTGATTCCTCTACCTCAGCTGACATTACTGATGTGCCTGGGAGGAAAATATACAAGGGGTGATTTAACAGTACAATAATTTTTTTTTGAGAGAGAGAGAGAGAGAGAGAGAGAGAGAGAGAGAGAGAGAATCTCACTATATAGTTCAGGCTGCCTTCCTGGTAAGCACAAGGTCCTGAATTCAATCCCTAGTACTGCA